>CAUYRH010009974.1:0-10071 GCA_963574655.1 Perodicticus potto | reverse complement strand
CCCCACCCAGCCGGCCCCCCGCCCCCCCCGCCGCGGGGCGGGCCGGCCCGGCACGGCCCGCCACGGCGAGCGGAGGGAAGGGGAGGGGAAGACAGAAGTGTCTGCTCCAACCAACTCATTTGCATAATAGCCTCACCAATCTTATACAACATTGGGCTAAAACATTTTTCTCACCTACACATTGTGCCCTGCACCACCCCTTTACTAGGGGAGAACACAATTTATCATCCACACCAGAACACTGTTGAGAGAGAAAAGGACTGTTATTAATAATTATGCTGGGGAACCATAGACATAAACCAGGACTATCCTAGCATGCCAAGATGCATTGTCATCCAACCCTTCACCCCTCGGCTGTTAACATACAACCCCTCCTCCTGGCAGAGAACCACTTCTTCAAGGCAGCAGTTCTGATTTTGCTGCCTTAATATGGCCCAGTATTTGCCTGGAAAATCAATACACCGTGATTAATGATAATAATATGATGTAATCTCTACCTCCTGAACTCTCTTGGTATTCCACTTTCTGCCTTCAATATTTGAATTCTACCAGTATATGTTTTCATCTTGTATGTTTTACAATTTCTCAATTATTATTTTATAAAATGTTACTTGCTAGTACCCAATATCTTAACCCAATGGTTAACCTCATGGTTAAAAGGAAACTTAAGCCAGATTGCCTGGTTTTGAATTTATTAGTGAGGTCTCATTGAGCAATTTTGCTAAGCTCTTTATGCCTCAGCCTCATTTGTAATATGGGAATAAAATAGTATTCACATCATAGGATACGTATAAGAATTAGATGACCTGATAGGTATACATATATATGCACACATGCCTGTGTATTCAGGGTGGCCATAAAGTTTTTAAATTGCACAAATTGCACATGAATTCTATGGCCACCCTGTATATACACATAAACACACACACACACATATATACAATGCTTAGAACAGTACCTGGTTCATAAAAAGTGCTATGTAAGGAGTTGCTAAATTAAAACATAATGATAGTAAAGAGTTAAGGAAAGAACACAGTGATGACCTAATAAATAACTAGTTTCTAACACTACACGGAACAGAGAATCTTCAACTCAAGGAGAAGAGAAGGAAAGAAAGCTGCATTTGATGGAGCACAGATTCCCATGCCAGCATCCGAGGTAGGTACTTTAAATGCATCATCTCATTTAATCCACACAATGGCCCTAAAGTAGGCACTGCCATTATCCCCATTTCACATATGAGAAAACAGCCTCAGAGAGATGCAGTAACTGGTCGCTACCATAAAATAAAACTAAATCCCCCAGAGATTGAGCCCAGAAGAGGCAAAGAGAAAAACAAAACAAAAACTTAAGAGTGTTAGGCTGACTTTCACCTTCTGCTTGAATCCTCCTTTCCAGCTTCCATGAACACTGACCCTGAGATGTCCTTGCTCCCCTCTCTAAAGCCAGGACCTATGTACAAGCCATTCCTTGGCTCTATGAATGGCTGATACTGGGTGGAACTTTCAGGAAGATTTCCTAAGTCTAGGTGTGGGAAGAGTCCAAGAGGAAACAAGCCCTGTAGGCAGAGAGTTGGTGCAGGTGACCATGAACAATGCCCAATTTTCCAAGGGGATGTCATTCCCTATCAGGGACCTCACCAGCTTATCCCATCCCATGCCTGGATCCTGGGCTTTCACCTCCAAGGGCTGGTCCTCTTCCTAGACACTTCACCCCACTCCCCACCATCCACTAACAAGGCATGTCTTGTGCCCATAGCACACCTAGGCCTTGACCACTCCACCCACTTGCTACCTACTGGGAGCATCCTCAAATATAATCACCAACAAGCTCTTAAGTCAACATTAAATAATATTTTCATGGATCTCTCAGTCCATTCCTGTTGCTATGACAAAATATGTTATACTGGGTAATGTATTAATAAGAGAAAATTATTTCTTAGAGTTCTGGAGGGTGAAAAGTCCAAGATCAAAGAGCCAGGGATGTGGGATCTGGGAGGGCTTGCTGTCTGCCTCCAAGATCCTTCCCATGGTGGAACGGGAGCAGAAGGGCAAAACAAACTCCCTCAGTGCCTCTCATCAGGGCACTACTCCCATTCATGAGGGTGGAGCTTTCCTGACCTAAAAACTCCGTAAGGCCCCATCTCTTAATAATATTACATTGGGGATTATGTTTCAGATGTGAAATTTGAAGGGACACAGACAATCAAACCTTAGCAATAAAGATGAACAAAATATCTCAGTTAGTCGAGTTAATAAGAAGCATCCCATCCCCAGGTTCATACAGTCACCAGCCTGCACCTGTTGCTTCCTCTCCCCACAGTATTAGGGTCCCAGTACTGCACATGTGCGCGCGCGCACACACACAATTGGCTTGCTAAATAAGCAGCAGGTGATAAAAGGTGTCGCAAACTGCACCTGAGCAGAGAGTAAACAGCACCCCAAATAATTCATTTCCCTGTTTGAGGAGAACCAACCAGGACAGATAGAACTGTCCCCAGTTATCAATTACTAAAAATGAAAAATATAACCAATATAGGGCCTAGGAAGATGCTTTGTAAATGAAACAGGAGAGAATGAAGTATGCAGAGAAAATGCACTTTTCCAAGATGATTTATTGTGTGAAATGCCATTAAATTTCAGGACTATCTGCCTTGTGTTCGCCATAAATTCAAGGAAACCAGGTTTCAAAGAAAAAATAATATTTTATAAAAATGAGATGAACAGAGATAAAAAGAGATGTGGCTTTAAAGGCCAGGAAAAAAAGGAATAAAGATAGGTAATTTCAAATAAATAATGTTTGGAATTCAATAGTTGATAAGAGGATTGTAGGGTATTTAAAAGCTATAAAGAACACAACTGTGGAATCAGGAAGTAGTGATGTGTAGAATCGAACTTCCCAGAAGCAAAGAAATAAAGAAAGTGGCGTTGAAGATCATTAATGGTGTTGCAGATTCTCTAGAAACATAAAACCTCATTTTATCCTTCATTCCAAGTAGAACTCCCTACTATGATTCTTTTGCTCTGAAATGCTGGATATTTTAGTTATTGAATACAACTGGGAGGTAGGTGGATATGGAAAATGAGAAGTAAGTCCCTAAGAAGAAATATTACAGTTACATTTAGCTGGAAGGGAGTAGAACGGGTTATCCTGAAAAAGGAGGAGGCAAGGTTAACACGGTGTTCACCTGCAAGACAGACACATCAGAGAAATGAACAGAGATGCCTCTGCGATGACTTTATGGACCTGGGACTTCCCTACAATACGAGGCTGAAAAGTGCTAATGATTAGGAAAAAGGAAAAGAGACCAACTCAATAGGGGGACTCTGGATGCACCAGGGAAGGGCACTGCAGTCAGCTAAGTAATAGCCCCCTAAAAATGCCCACATTTGAGCCACCAGAACCTATGAATATGTTAACCTCACAGAGCAAAGGAGACTCTGTAGATGGAACTAAATTAAGCGTCTTGAGATGCGGAGATTATCCCGGATTCTATGGTGGGCCCAATGTGATCCCAGGGTTCTTTGCCCAGAAAGGAGGGAGGCAGGAGAGTCAGCGGAAGCCCACGGAGGCCAAGACCTGCACGGTTCAGGGCCAGGAGTCCAGGGACGCGGGCTCCTGCAGGGGCTGAAAAAAGCAAGAAGACAGATTCCCCTACAGCCCCAGAAGGAACGCAGGAGGGCTGATACCCTGATTTTAGGCTTCAGACTTCCAGAGCTGTCAGATTATAATAAGTTTATGTTTTTGTTTTAAGGCATGGAATTTGTGGCAATTTGTTACAGCAGTTAACAGGAAACTAATACAGGCACTTTATTCAAAAGAAGAGAACAGATACAGAATTAGCTTTCAGCTTCTGTATCTTATGCCTGGTTCACAGGGTTCATACTTTCCTATCATTAGTTGGGGTTCAAGCATTGAACGTGATAATAAACACAGACTTTCCACAGAGGTTTCAAAGAGTGCTGAAACTTCAGCCGATTAGGTGAGCCTGTTACTGCAGGTACCAGTGCAAAAAGAAAGCACCCAATAATAAAATGACCAGAGAGAAAATTAGAAATAAGAAAGATAAGAGCTACATATTATGTGGATAATGAGAATTTCTAAAAAATAGATTAGAACAGATACTAAAAATAAGCCTCACTAAATGTCCTGAACACTCTGAATAGTAGTTTTCCAAGCATCAAAGAGGAAAAAACCAGGTATTGATATTGGTAAACGTTTGTATAAGTAAATTACTGACCTCAGACTTCCTACAATACGAGGCTGAAAAACACTGATGATTAGATATCTTCATGGCATGTTTTGTTCATATACAGAAGAAGTAGAAAGATATTTACAAATGAAAAAGGATTCAGGAAAGACACGTGGAAACGGCACATCCCCCAACCCCTCCATCCTTCTACCAAGTGCTAAAAGAAAGGCCCTAACCAAATGGGGTTATTTTTAAAAACGAACAATGGGTAGTTATAGTTTTAAAGGTCTATCAGTGAGCCCCAAGAAAACTAAACATGAAATGTTCTTTAAAACTGATGGAAATGTGACGAGAAACAGACTGTAAAGGCTATTAATACTTCCTTTAAAAAGATAGAGAAATAAGGTCAGTTTCATGTGAATTTCCTGGGCCTCAATTCCATAATGGACTGTGTCCATTCATTGATGCATTTATTCACTTTGCCCTGGGCGGGACTGTGTTCATTCACTGATACATTCATTTGCCTTGCAAAAAATAAATAAATAAATAAATAAAGAATTGTTAAGAAGGCTTAGTCTAGAATTAACTGGCCCCAAAGTCCCAATTAGGAATGCTGACATGGCAGTGCAGGCTATGTGAAAAGGCAGACCTAAAACCTCTGATACTAATAGCTGGTTTGCATTGTTAGTAACTTTGTGCCTTGATTTTACCTTCTGTGAAATGTATCTATAGTAGTTCCATTATCTGAAGGAAAAACATTCTAAGATCACCAGTGTATGCCTGGAACCATGGATAGCAGCGAATGCCACATCTGTTGTGGTTTTTCCTATACGTACATACTTATGATAATGTTTAATTTATAAATTAGGCACAGTAAGAGGTTAACAATAATAAGCAGAACAACTGTAGAAATCCACTGCAATACAAATTATACAGATGTGGTGTCTTTCACTCTACCTCAAAAAATATCTTATTGTATTGGATTAACTCTTCTTCTTGTAAAGAAGTGAGATGATAAAAGGTCCACCTGATGAGATGAAGGGGAATGATATACAGGGGTCCAACCTGCAGCCCATGGGCCACATGCTGATTTTGTGAGGACTTTTTTTGCTTATCTGTGGTGTTAGATATTATTAAAATACCTTATTTGGGGGGCAGTGCCTGTGGCTCAGTGAGTAGGGCCGGCCACATATACTGAGGGTGGCGTGTTTGAACCCGGCCCTGGCCAAACTGCAACAAAAAAATAGCTGGGTGTAGTGGTGGGCGCCTATGGTCCCAGGTACTTGGGAGGCTGAGGCAAGAGAATCAGCTAAGCCCAAGAGCTGGAGGTTGCTGTGAGCTGTGTGACACTACAGCATTCTACTGAGGCCGACAAAGTAAGACTCTTGTGTCTTAAAAAAAAAAAGACTTTATTTTTGCTAATCAGCTTTCCTTAGTGTTTATGTATTTAATGTGTAGCCCAATTCAATTCTTCTACTGTGCAGTGGAAAAGAAAAAAGGTTGGACATCCCATGTCATTTTGATGAAGTGTTAGGCTACTGATCCTCTAACAGTTTGTCAGAAGGAAGATCACCTGCATTGGGTCATTCTGGATCATTGAGTGAGCTGATGTTGATAGCTGGATGTCAGGAGCAGACAATGTCAATGACTAATGGACAGGCAGTGTAGACAGTGTGAATACACTGAACAAAGGGATGATTCATATCCTAGGTGGGACAGAGTGGGATGATATGAGATTTCACCAGAATACTCAGAACAGTGTGCAATTTAAAACTTGTAAGTTATTTTTGGAATTTTCTATTTAATTTTTTTGGACCATGATTGACAGCAGGTAACTGAAACTGAAGAAAATGAAACCAAAGATAGAGGCAGTGTGGAACTACTATATACTACTTATAATCTGTTTTCCTTTCAGGAGATCTTACTAGAAAACAATGAAAATTTTACAAATACAACAAAAAAGGCAAATAAATGATTAACATTACAGGCAGCCAGTGTGTGAGTATGTAATTAAAGATGTGAAGCCATAGTGACTTTATAAACTTTAAACATTTTTTTTAACGTCAACTAAATTTTTTTTTAATTTCATATCTTTATTTTTATTTTTAAATATTAAATATTTATTTATTTATTTAGTTATCTCACATTTTCAGTCACTTCAACAAATTCTTTTTATCATCAAAACTATAGAAAATCGTGTCACTGTTTTAGCTTATGATATTTTCACATAATAAAGGAAACATATTTGAATGTTTTAAACACAGCTACCTCTGTGTGTCTATTTATAAAATTGAAATATTTATATCTGTCCAAGACTTTATATGCTAAAATGTAATTTGATTTCTTTTTCCTGGTAACAAAATATAGGCACTGAGTAACAACTGAATACTTGTTTTTTCTCCAGATAAATATAAGGTTACATATGATTAGGTTACATTGTTTGCATTTGTTAGGAAAGGTCCAGTTGTATTTGGGCCCTTTACCAAGGAGGTATGCCATATACCCCTACATTGTATCCATTAGGTGGGGGCTTACTGAGCCCCCTCTTCCTTTGACAATTTGAACAAATTGAATTCTTGAAGCCAGCATCGCCCTAGAGTACAGTATGTTCCTTGGGAGTTATCTTACTACCTCACATCAATGAGAATAGTTCAGGTCCTAGAGGAGAACTGGAGTACAGAGGGTATAAAGAATTAATAGTGATACTAATTTTCATAATAAATTATGAATCTGAGAAATTCATATTTGAGAATAAAAGGTTATAGCCTAAAACATTTTATGTTATGTTATTTAGAAGGAGCTATTGATTTAAAGAAAAAAAATAATCAATCACAATTTTTATTTTTTATTAGTGAACTGATTTATTTATCTTTTTGAATCTAATTTAGCATTATTCTATTCAAGAAAGTAGTTCGCTTGCCTATGGAAGGAACTAAGGAGTTGAAAAGTTCATAGTGGTATATGAAACCAGCACATTGTACCCCTTGATTGCACTAATGTACGCAGCTATGATTTAATAATAAAATAAAATTTAAAAAAGGAAAGAAAAGTTCATAGTGAATATATCATCAAGGTGCTAAGTTTCCAGAGAAATTGTGGTAATTATGAAAAACTGATATTTTTGAGTTGGTTATTTCAGATTTGAAAAAGTATAGTGGTGTTCTAGTGGTTTTCTCTAAAAAGCAACCTATGCTGAAAGATAATCAAATCCCACAGTCTCAATCTCAAGGGGGCAGTCAGCCAACCAGTCTTTAAGAACAGTACTTTTGAACCTATAGGACCCTGAAATGATTACTCCAGCTGGCTGTTCTCAGGAGACTGCAATGGTCCCTATGTCACATACATAGGTGATGAATGTTTAGGGGTTCAGAGCCTAAGTGTATGATTCTTTTAACCCCAGACAAGGTCAAACAGACTGGCCATGCAGGTTGCCTTCCGAATACTTAAGGGATTAGGTCAGGAATCTAGGGGACCAGACTCTTCTCTATAATCGCTCTGAATCTGCAATGTGTCCACATAGTCTGGGTGGTCAATGAGTCCAGCCTGCTCAAGGCAGGCAGAATGTGAAGCACTCTGGGGCACTTACTCTCAGAATCATAGCATTTTTAGTCCTGACCTGACACTGCCTTCTCTGAAGACACACAAAAAGCAAAATTATACTTCACTAGTATTTTGTAGCCTCAGGTTCATACTGTATCTCTTAGCAATATGTAAGACAGGAGCAATTCATACCATTTCTTTTTGCTTCAGGTTTTTTACAGACAGACAGGGGAGAGGTTGGAGTATAAATAAATATTCTCTTCTCTCATAAAAATGTAAAATACCTTTTTTGTATCATTCTAATTCTAATGTAATCTTCCTAATCACCAACTGTCTAAAATTTCCACATAAGATAATAAGAGGAAGGCTAGTGGTGGCTCAAGCTTGTACTACTCCCAGCACTTTAGAAGGTAGGAAGTATCATTTGAGTCCAGGAGTTTGAGACCAGCCTGGGATGACAGGGAGACCCAGACTCAATTTAAAAAAAACAAAAAACAAACAACAAAAATAAAACCCTTGGGTGGCGCCTGTGACTTAAGGAGTGGGGCGCTGGCCCCATATGCTGAAGGTGGTGGGTTCCAACCCAGCCCCAGCCAAAAAAAAAAAAAAAAAAAAAAAGCCAACCAAACAAACAAACAACCCCAAAAAACCAGCCGGGAAGAACCCAGGAGTTTGAGGCTGCAGAGACTGATCATTCCACTATTGTGGGCCAGCTCAATCTGGGTGGCAGAGCAAGACTATGTCCCTAAAAAAACAAACAAACAAAAGAAGATGGTAAGATTAAGAAGAGAATCAGTTCTTATTCTGGCTCCAAGGTCCACTACTTAGTCTTTGTGGAAATTTAGCCAAGAACTGTAACCTTTTTGGGTCTTAGGTGCTTCATCTGTATAATGAAGACTACACTCTTCAGAGTTGTAGTGAAGATCAGATATATATGAAGCACCTGTGCCTGCATTCTACAGTTAAATAAGTGGTAGACATTATTGTCATTATTCTATTTTCACAGAATTCTGAAAAGTTACACTGGCCAGGATATAAGGAGATTAAGCAGGTGACAAGTGGAAAATTACAGAACCAGAAGATGAGTGAGATGGAGTGTGGACTTGAGACTTACCACTTTCCTAATGTAGAGAACTTCAGGCAGATGGGCATTTAAATGATGCTCTTTAGCAATGAAAATACATTTATTAAAGACGTGAAAATTATTTTAAAAACTGTTATAGTAATATCATTAGATAAAAAGTAATACTAAGTCTTTATCCTAACTGCTCTGAAAAACGTGCCCTTCTTCAGGAGTAGAACACCATGTGCTGGTTGTGTAATTCTGAACACTACAGTCAGATGGAACATTAAGTAAAATCAGTAGGGATGACTAAATATGAGGGCTATGGGTATTGAAATGCCCCTTCTATCAGTGCAGCGGCCGTTCCATCACCTGTGGCGTTGTTCTCACTGTGGAACAGGGGTCTCTGACAGGCAATGAAGTGCAGATTCTAAGCACTTTAGTTTTGCTATTTTATTTAATTTCACACCAACTCTGTGAGGTAGGTAATGCTATCCCAATTTTATAGATGAGGAACATGAATCTTAAAAAAGTATTCTGTCCAACTGGCAAATGGAGTAGCTACAGTTACAACCTTGGTCTTATTAGTTCTCCACCAGGCTGTTACTAGGAAGAAAGACATTTGTTTTCCATTAATATAGTATTTGGCACAAAGTAGACACTCAATGAATCTGAAATGAATGGGCAAATATATCATTCAAAATTTGGATGATCTGCTAAAGCTGTCAGCAAAGAAAGATGGTGAGGCCAGGGCTACCTTCTATGGAACGATTCTGCTGAATGTCTATAACTAGTGTTTTATGCACTAGAACGTGAGCTTCTTTAGGAGGAGTACTGTGTCTTCACAGCCATCATGCCTGGAAAATTCTAGAATAAAAGAATATATCGTCTGATGATTAATTCTTTTTTTTTTTTTTTTTTTTTTAAATACATGTATTTTATTATTCTTCATTACATTATTTCCCCCCCCCCCCCCGTCCATGATAAGACAGAATTGATTTACAGAAAAGAATACAGAAAACACCAAAGCTCCTGGTAGTGGGAGAGATTTCAAGTAGGGAGAGAGAAGCTCTCTCCGTTCCTCTCCTGGTCCTTCCCCGTCTCCTCCTCTAGGCCGCTAGCCTCAGGGTATATCTAGGTGTATGGGTTCCTTGGCCAGGAAACGAATGAATGCAGTCCCTTCCACCGGGGGGAAGGTGAATGAGTGCATCAATGAATGGACACAGTCCATCCATGGAATTCAGGCCTAGGAAATTCACAAGAAACTGACCTAGGC
>CAUYRH010009970.1:0-23374 GCA_963574655.1 Perodicticus potto | reverse complement strand
TACCTCCAAAGGATGTGAAAGAACTCTATAAAGAGAACTATGAAACTCTGAGAAGAGAAATAGCTGAAGATGTTAACAAATGGAAAAACATACCATGCTCATGGCTGGGAAGAATCAACATTGTTAAAATGTCCATACTACTCAAAGCAATCTATAGATTTAATGCAATCCTTATTAAAACACCATTGTCATACTTTAAAGAACTTGAAAAAATAGTACTTCGTATTATATGGAATCAGAAAAAACCTTGAATAGCAAATACATTATTCAGAAATAAGAACAAATCAGGATGAATCACATTACCAGACTTCAGGTTATACTATAAATCTATAGTGATCAAAATGACATGGTACTGGCACAAAAATAGAGTGGTAGATTTATGAATAGAATAGAGAATCAAGAGGTGAACCCAGCTACTTATCGCCATTTGATCTTCGACAAGCCTATCAAAAATATTCAGTGGGGGAAAGACTCCCTATTTAACAAATGGTGCTGGGTGAACTGGTTGGTGACCTGTAGAAGACTGAAACTGAACACCCACCTTTCACCATTAACAAAAATTGATTCTCACTGGATAAAATATTTGAACTTAAGACATGAAACTATAAAAATACTAGAAGAGAGTTCAGGAAAAACACTTGAATTAATTGGCCTGGAAGAATATTGTATGAGGAGGACCCCCCCGGGCAATTGAAACAACATTAATAATACATTACTGGGATCTGATCAAACTAAAAAGCTTTTGCATAGACAAGAGCACAGCAAGTAAAGCAAAAAGACAACCTTCAGAATGGGAGAAGATTTTTGCAGGTTCTACTTCTGACAAAGGTCTGATAACTAGAATCTTCAGAGAACTCAAACTAATCAATAAGAAAAGAATAAATAAACCCATTTCTATGTGGGCAAGAGACTTGAACAGAAACTTCCCTGATGAAGACAGGCACATGGCCTACAAACACATGAAAAAATGTTCATCATCCTTAATCATCAGAGAAATGCAAATCCAAACCACTTTGAGATATCATCTAACTCCAGTAAGATTAGCCCACATCACAAAATCCCAAAACTACAGATGTTGGCATGGATGTGGACAGAAGGGAACGCTTCTCTACTGCTGATGGGAATGAAAGCAAATACGACCTTTTTGGAAAGTGGTTTGGAGAACATTCAAGGAACTAAAAATAGACCTACTGTTCGATCCTGCAATTCCTCTACTAGGTGTATACCCAGATGATCAAACATTATTTTACAACAAAGACATTTGCACCAGAATGTTTATTGCAGCCCAATTAATAATAGCCAAGACATGGAAACAGCTCAAGTGCCCATCAACCCATGAATGGATTAAGAAATTGTGGTATATGTACACCATGGAATACTATGCAGCCATAAAAAGATGGAAACTTCACATCTTTTATGTTTACCTGTGGAGCTGGAACATATTCTTCTTAGTAAAGTATCTCAAGAATGGAAAAAAAAGTATCCAATGTACTCAATACTACTGTGAAATCAATATATAACCACCCACAAACTCATACAAATGGCAAAACATAATTGTAGTCCACAAAGTACAAGGGAAAAGGAGAGATAGGGGAGGAGAGAGGGGATATAGGAGGAAGGAGGGCATTTGGAGGTACCTCACCTAATGTGCATGATGTAATGGTACATTTCAAAGCTATTAAGAAATGAGTACAATTGTGATGGATGTGTTACTTAGTTCAATGTAAGCATTTTACATTGTATATTAAAGCAGTATCCTGAACCCCATAAATACATCAATGAACAAAGTTATGATTTAATAAAAAATAATTAAAAAAAAAAAAGAATGTGGGCTTGGTGCCTGTGGCTCAACAGGCTAAGGCGCCAGCCATGTACACCTGAGCTGGCAGGTTTGAATCCAGCCCTGGCCCACTAAACAACAATGGTGGCTGCAACCAAAAAATGGCCGGGTGTTGTGGCGGGTGCCTGTAGTCCCAGCTACTTGGGAGGCAGAGGCATGAGACTCGCTTGAGACCAGGAATTGGAGGTTGCTGTGAGCTGTGATGCCACATCACTCTATCCAGGGTTTCAGCTTGAGGCTCTGTCTCAAAAAAAAAAAAAAAAAAAGAATGTGCCCAATGGTATGAAACTCATCATTTGAAGCAATTCTGTTTGTCTACATTAACTTTATTAGTTGAACAGGCATAATTCCCTGAAAATCTGTGGTTAATTTCTCAGGTTCAATTAATATATTAAGGAAATATCAATATTTTAGCTGTTGTGTGGCTTGTTTTCTTTTTTTCTTTTTTTTTTTATTATTTTTTATTGAGTCATAACTGTGTACAATGTTTCAAGCTTGGAGTACAGTGTGCGGGCTTCCCATACAATCGGAGATATTTTTATCCACCTGATTAATGTAACATTCATGATATTTTCTCATTTACTATGTGAAAACAATTTTGATCCGTATTTAGAAGATTTCTCCTGACCCAATCATCATAGAGTGTATGGCTGTAAGAGAAAGTGTTCTGTAGTGAAACTTTCTATGTGTGCATGGAAATATACACACAACATATTACATGTTAAATATACACACATACACCTTTTTTTTTTTTTTGTGGAGACAGAGTTCTACCCTTTGCCCTGAGCAGAGTGTAATGGCGTCGTAGCTCCCTGCAACCTCAGACTGGGGCTATGGGCATCCTGCTGCCTCAGCGTCTGAAGCTGCTCAGATTACAAGTGCTGCAGCGCCTGGCTGGGTTTTTCAACTTTTATTCATGAGTCAGGGTCTCACTCTCGCTCAGACAAACCTCAAATTCTGCTCTGATTGCTCAAGCAATCCTCCCACCTGAGCCTCCCACAGTGCTGGGATTACAGGTTTGAGCCACCTCACCTGGCCAGATGTTAAACATATTTATTGGTCAAAAAATATAAAGTCCACTGATTTTTTCCTATAGTCTTGTCTTTTTGTCTTGAATCCTTTACTTGTCATGGAAACTCTTCTTGAATTATGGATATAATTATCCCCTTGGCTCTCTCTGAAGATACTAAGTAACATATTTTTGAAGAACTATTTTTCCCTTGACTTTATTTTCTCTTGGATTTGTTAATTTATTTCCTTATAGTGATTCCTTATTTTCATGCTGTTAATATTTCTCTTTTATCTGGTGATCTTTGTTTTATTTACTAGTTATATGGACGAGTTAAGGGCGAGTTTAATCAGTACAGCTAGTTTGTCTGAGATTATCATAGCAGTGCCAGAGGTCTTTTTCCAATCTCCCTTAAATACGCGGTTCTGATTTCACACTGTTGTTGACAGCAGTGACTACACAGAGCCGTTGGTGGGCAGAAGGCACCGCTCTGTGATGCTTTCCATTGCCAGGTCAGGAGGACTTGACTCAGGGAGGGGAGCCTGGTGAATTTCACTTCTTCGTCTAATGGTGTTTTCTTTCTTACCACATACTATAGAGGTTCAGTGTTATCTTCAGCCCTTTTCTGATTCTTTCTCTCAGCCATCAACACCTGTACATGTAACCCTCCAGTGGGAGATAACCCATTTTCTTAGGAGAAATGTTCTGTAGGCTTACTGCGAAAGGAAAACGTCACTGGCCACCATCTGCAGGGAAGAACGGATTGTCTCGTCCAGCAGCCGGCTCTGGGTAAAGTGTTTTAACTAACCTGGACACTGGCTCATCCTGGCCCCTTGCTGTCCTTGTACTCAGGACTTTGAACTTTTAGCTTCTACAGGGATCCCTCGGTTGTGGTTTTTTCTGCTGTGTTTTATTCTCTAATCAGATTTCGTCTGATTTCTGGGTTCTGGGACTTAGATTCCACGCTCTGCATATGGACTATGCTAGTGCCTTTTCTTCCAGGTTAAAAAGTGTAATGTTTTCTTTCTTTCAAAGATATCTTCTTGCCTGTTTTTTCACTGAGAACCCTTCAGATAGACAAAGATGAGAAAGTTTGTGTCTTTACTGAGTAGGCAACACCTTCCCTGAAATAAATCTGTCTTCACATGGCGAGAAACTTAAATACCCTCTTACCTTTCACTAGGTGACTCTACTTTAGGGAACAGGTCCCAAGGGAAATGAGCCAGAATAACAGATTTCTGCATATATCAAGTTATACCTAAAATCCAATCTAGGGGGATGGTTAAGCAAATTATGGGTTATCCATCTGATAGCTATCATGATATAATTAAAATTCATGTGTTCAAGGTTTGTTCAGATTATACAGAAAATCTTACAATATAATGTTGAGTTAGAAACTGCACATAAAACTTAATATGTGTAAGAATATCAGAGATCTATAATAAACAGTTGTGTATATTTATAGGAAAGAACAAAAATCAAATGTGTCAAACTGTTAGCTGTAGTTAAACCTGAGCGGGGGCTTACTAATCATATTGTCTGTTTGTACTTTTCAATAAGGTTTTTAGTTTTATATAACGAACATGATTTATTTTGCATTAGTTATTTAAATATTCTCAGGATGCATGCCATTTTTATATGTTTGGTCCTTGAGCGGAGACCCCTCCCTCTGTCTTATACGCCTCTGTATGCGTCATTTTTAAATTCTCTCCATGTGTCTGCTTCACCAGCACCGTTTAACTGTAAGTTCTTTGGAAGCATAGAAACTATCACTCATTTTTAAAAAACAGTATTTCATGTAGAATAGGTGTTTAGATTTATTTCTTCTCTTCTTTTATCTTAAGTTGGTTTGTTTTCATTCTTTATCTAACCTTGGGTGTTTCTGAAGCAGCAGTTCTCGACGTGTGGTCTGTGGTCCCCTAGATTTTGCCAGGACACTTGCATGAGCTCTTTGAGAGTAAATTATTTTCATAATAATGCTACGTCTTGGCTTAGCACTGGACAGTTGCACTGGGTGTACAAAACCACAGTCAGTCAAGTGCACCTTGAGTGTGGGCAGCACCTGCAGCTGGACTTGTGGGCAGCGTGTTCTTCTTTGCTACACACTTGTCGTACCAAAGGAAAAAAATACCATTTTTACTTAAGAATGTCTTTGATTAAACAATAAAAACTACTTTTGGGGCTCGGTGCCTGTGGCTCAAGGGGCTAAGGTGCCAGCCACGTACACCTGAGCTGGCAGGTTTGAATCCAGCCCGGGCCTGCCAAACAATGACTGCTGCAACCAAAAAATTGCCAGGCGTTGTGGCCAATGCCTGTAGTCCCAGCTACTTGGGAGGCAGAGGCAAGAGAATCGCTTGAGCCCAGGAGTTGGAGGTTGCTGTGAGCTGTGATGCCAGGGCACTCTATCTAGGGTGACATCTTGAGGCTCCGTCTCAAAAAACAAAACAAAACAAAACTACTTTTGGTAGTAAATCATGAATCTTGAATACACAAGTTTGTAATATTCTATGTGGCAAAATGGAATGTTTACAGCAAGCACTTCTGATGCCTTGGTAAAGATCCACCCCCGATGCGAGGTGGGCGGGCGCAGGACACACAGGCTCAGGGGGCTGGTTTCAGAGTCCACCTGGCAACTAACCTTTAAGACGCTATCCCTTGTCAAATTTTGAAGTAGTATCAAGAACATTAATAATCTTGATATAGTATCAAGAACATTAATCTCTTAAAAGGTTATTAAAATATTCCTTCCTTCTCTAACAAAGTGTCTGTGTTCAGCTAGATTATCTTCGTATTCTTCGACCGAAATGACCTGTCACAGCCGCCATCCGAGTCCAGCCGCCATCCACTAACTCAGAGTGTGAGAGGGAACTGCACACACGTGAAACGTGACATTATTCCCACTATCTTTGGAAGATAGATGTTTTCATAGAAATGTCTGATAGGTTTATTATTTTTATATTTAAATAAATTAATGAGTAATATTTTTAATTTCTCAGCTTAAATTTCTCATGTGGTCAATTTCTAATAGTTACAACCCACATAAACAGAAACTCTTTGGTTTCCTCAATCATTTTTAAAAGTGTAAGGGGATATTATTGCCATATTTTTTAACTTATTACAGTGATAAAATGTGAGATGGCTTGTCCAAAGTGACATGTCACTAAGGACAGAGACAGGGTTTAAGCTAAGACCTCCCTGCTCCTAAACATTGTAATAGTCAACTTCTTAAATCCAAGGGATTTTTTTTTCCAGTTCCCTGACAATATCTGGTTAATTTCTTCCTTGATTATCACTTTTATCAGTCCAGTACCCAGCAGGCTCTGCGCGCTGATGGGGTGTATGTATGAGCACAGCTTTAGAGTAATCTCATGTACACTTCTGAGATACCCTGTTCATCCCCAGCGCTGTCAGCCGTTCTTTCTTCCGTCGGGCTTGACTTCCAGTCGTCACACCTGTGCCTGTTCCGGCTTTCAGACGCTCTGTGAACTATTTGTTCCACTTCTTTGTCTCTTCAGGGATTGAACGTTCTCCGTTCTTGGCGAGCTCATTGTTATCACAATTACCGTGACTCGTTGCTGTTGTAGATCACCAGTAGAACAGCTATTGTCAAATGGCTTCTATAATGTGCTGTTAATCACTGCTACAGCATTTTTCAGCAATATTAACAATCAGCACTGAAATTTCAATATTTCTATGAAGCAGTCACTGTGACAATTCAGGCTCCCGTGGTTTGAAACACTGCTTCCCCTTCCCCTTGCTTGTGATGTCCACGTCCACGTGGGAGTGGAGCTGGACGGTGGCTCTCACCAGCAGAGCCTCTTCCCCAGGCTTTGAACTGGGCAGCTCTGCAGCTCCTTCTGGCTCTTCTGGGAGTTTTCTTTTTAGTATTTTCATCTCAACTGAATTACTTGCTGTCTTCCTGCCAGACCCCACCCTCTGTCTGGACTCTGGCCTGGCTCCCGCTCTGCTGGCTGTTCTGGAACATTTGTAACAATAGAGACAGGGGCTTCTTCCTCGGATCACCGTGTCTCTGAAACAGACTCATGAGGGGTTTCAGCTCCCACCCGTCTTCTCCGGCAACCCCTCATGGGGACCAAATTCCGTGACCACAGACTTCTGAGAGATCATATTGTGAAATGGGTGCAGAAATGTTTTTATATTGATTTCGAATACCACACAATATCGTGAATCCCTTCTGGGTACTGTCTGTGCACGAAGACAGACATGCTCTAGTTTTTGAAAGAAGATGTAATCGTGGCCACTTTCATATCTGGTCTCTAAAGCAAAAGGCTTCAGTACAGGACACCATGGGCTTCAAGCATTCTCTCCTTGTGACTTCAGTATCAAACTGTATGCTCTCCAGAGTTTTACAAAAACTATAGATGATATTTTATTATGTTTAATCATTAGTCCAGAAATAATGCTATAAGCCTTAAATAAAATAAAGGTCCTAAAGGACTGGCCATTGGCCCTTTCCCTGGACGCCCCTTCTCCCACTTATACTGTGAGGCATTTGCTTCTCAGTATCAGCTCTTGCCGTCCAGACACTTCCCAGTTGGTTATGTCTTGACCCTTACCTGTCTGTGTCTGCCCTTCCAGCCTCCTAATTTTAGCTTTCTCTGCCTTTCTCCAAGGATACCTACTGGTATCACCACCCTCAGTTGGGCTTTCCCCCTTAGTTATGGCCTGGGCCGTCTGTACCACCCTGGCCTGTTGTCACATGTGAATACAGAGACGCCATTTCCATTCTGGACACTCAAGCCCATTTGGAGTTGGAGCACCAGGTGGTCATGTATTCGGACCTTGTAAGAATGATTTCGTTCTCTGCTTTATTGTTTATGCCTTTGACGTCACTGAGAGTTCGACTGGGATGTGTCCGTATACAGGTTTCTGCAGTTTTTATCAGCAGCCTATGAGAAGACATTGACCCTTATTTTTCTTACACCCTTACCTACAGATCCACATGGCAGACTTAGCTTGGAATTTTGTGATGGGTAAGGTTTGTTTACCCTTAATTGTCTTCATCAATTTGGGAAGCTTTAACAGAATGTCGTAGACTGGATGGTTTATAAACAATGCAAGTTTATTTCTCCAAGCTTTGGAGGCTGGGAGGTTCGAGATTGAGGCGTTGGGGAGGGCATGGTTGCTGGTTCGCAGAAGGTCATGTGCTCTCTGTCTCCACGTGGAAGAGACGGGGAGACAGGAAGCTGCCACATCTCTTCTCCTAAATGCACAATCCCAGTCAGAGGGCCTCGCCTCACCCCCTGGACGCCACCTCCTACATCGCAGATCAGCATTTCACCGTGGGAACTGTGGGGAGGCTCCGACATTCAGTCCATGATTAATGAGGGGACGCTCACAGATCGTCACACACGTGCGTGTCAGCACACGTTCTCCACAGTGCACGATGATGGTGAGTGGCCTGTCACATCCCCTGCTGGACACTGGCCCCTGGGAGCACACAGGGGCATGTGGTGCTCCTTGGTAAGAACAGGTCGGTCTGAGATTCCTTAGCTCAACTTGACGATTTAAATCACGTGACTTTATGCCTTATCTGCTTCCAACAGCTACCTAAGCTCAGAAATACAAAAATCATGATAAGAGAATAAGAGTCATGGAATAAAAAGAAGAAATAGTTACAGAGACCCTGGAGGACACAGGGAAATCGAAGGAAATTAGAGATGATAAAAGCAGCCCGTGTTATCTGGGCTAGTCATAGTCAGGTATTGCTCGATCACCTTTTCTTCAGTACGTCAGGCGTTTCCACCAACTCCCTTCCCCCCGGGCAGCAGGAGAGACTCACATGATGGCTTTGCCTCCAAGGCTTTTCCTTCTGACCTTGGTCAGTAGAGCGAGTGTCACAGGAAAAAGAAAGCTGTCCTGAGTGGTGCTGTCCGAGTGCAGGACAGTGGAGGGCGCTGCGCCCAGGGGATGAAGCTGGGTGTGGGTGACGGCCGGTGGCAGATTGCGGTTTGTCAGCGTTACTGTCTCTCTGCAAAGGAAGTTAAAGACGGAATTGTTTTCCTGTGCTGTGTTCTATTCACCTGTATTATTCCTCTGATAACTTCAGTTGTACAAGAAATCTGCTTCCTTCTTCTCTTTTCCTCTCCTTCTGCCTCCCTTTTAGGGCCCCAGAGCTCCCCCAGAGCCCGCTGTTTGTAGTCGATTTGTCCCAGTGATTTTAATGTCACAGTGTAGAATAGTTTTCAGTTGATTATTATTTTCAATAAAGTGAAATGGGGGAAATTTATTTTCAAAAATATCAAACTGGGTGCCAAGGAGGAGAGTGCTTATCAAAGCTTCCTAACAAGGAGAGCCAGAGTGGGAAGCTGCCCTGTGAGTGATGGGTCCCTGCTCACCTCGAGGACTCCCAGGATAGGTGTCCGGAGAGCCAGAGTGGGAACCTGTCCCCTGAGTGACGGGTCCCTGCTCACCCCTGGGCTCCTGGGACAGGTGTCTGGAGAGCCAGAGTGGGAAGCTGCCCTGTGACAGCAGAGCCTCCCGCTCACGCCGGGGACTCCCGGGACAGGTGTCAGGAGAGCCAGGGTGGGAAGCTACCCTGTGAGTGACGGGTCCCTTCTTACCCCGGGGACTCCCAGGACAGGTGTCTGGCTTACTCATTGGCATTTCTGCAGCTGGTTTGTCAGCTTGGTAGTCACCATGTCAGAGGGCCAAGAGGAGACCTCTGTAAATGGCAATCTACTAGATACCTTCTCTCTCTCAATGAGGGTTCATGACCTTTAATGTGTTTTCAAAAAGGAAATAAAAATTTCAAAGTTAACGTAGGAATTCAGAGAGTCACCATATAAAAAATTACCCTTTGAATCCCTTATACACATAGAATTCTCACACCTATGGATAGATTTTTCTTTTTTCTACCCCACGCCCATACTTCTGACAAAACTCAAATTGTATTTTAATGTTCTATGCTTTGTTGTGACTGCTGACATTTTCAGATGGTTTTTATTAATTTTTTTTGAATTTGTTGCTTTGAAATGGACTACACAATTATTATCTGCAGTCAGCAAAACTGAATATCTGGGAGGGAACAATTATACAATCCCTGGTGCCATCAGCCACTTCTGAACATATTGCAATATATACTGGACCCATTTTAAAGTGGTTGCAACTAAATGAATCACAACCTTTGGGGGATAGGGTAATAGATAGTATATTAAGACTGTGTAAAGTCTGTAAGAAGTCAGTATATTAAAATCTGTCAGAAAAGGTCACCACTGACTATGGGTTGATATCTGCAGTCAGTAGCCTGAATCGTGCCAATATGTGTGGTTCTTATCTCTGATGTGTCTGCAGACGGGGAATGAGATCTGAAACTTCCTCTGAAAGGGTCTGAACCAGACTGCAGACTTCTTAGTTGAAGAAGTTTCTGATTTTTTCTCTTCCTTTGGAATTATTTTGTGTATTTTAGTGTTGAGGTATCCATAGGACTTTACAGTATTTGTACTTTGGGTACAGGGGGAGAAAGCTTATACCCTTTCCTACCCCCAGCCAATTACCTTTGGAGAGGCGTCAGCTGTGTTTTGCTAATGAGCATTGCCGGGAGGATGTTCTGGACAGTTGGGGATCGCAGGGACTTGTGAGAGTCGCGAGGGAATCAGACAGCCTGTCAGTCTGTTGATGCAGGTTCACTGGCGTTCTCCTGGCAACACCTGCAGACCAATTAGATGGAGGAGCTCTTAGAACTTTTTTGAGGGGGTGGACCTTTCTTTTAATGTTTAGTATGGGCATCTGTCGTAGGGAAGAGAATAAGATCAAAAAATTTATGATCAATTTTTGGAGAAAAATTTGGACTAGATATTAAAAGAAAAGTCCTGTTGTATTAAGAAGTAGCAGAGGAAATCATCTGAGACCTGTATCTCTGCACATTTGAAAGTTCAAAAGAATGAGGACAAACATGTTTGCTTGGCCGTGCTTTTCACTAAGTGCCTATTGTTTTGATAATTAGTTCATTATAAAGGAGAGGTGTGAGTGGAGACCTCTGTCCAGTCTGGCTGTTGGGAAGCAAATGGACTGATTCCCTCTGGGCAGTGTGATCAATTGCTGGTAATGAAGCTGAGATGAAAGGTCCCGATTTGCCTTGGCACATTGTGTTTTTGCAAAGCAATCAATGTTTCATGCAGTTTTGGAGAGGGCTTGGACCTAATGTTCACACCATAATGTTCCGCTTTCTTCCTCCTCCTGCCACTCCAATCAGGACTGTCAGAGAAATTCAACCAGTGCCTTGAGGAGAAATTAGGTGAATTTGGGACAGAGACAGTGGAGTTGCATTTTATAGGTTTTCTACTATGGGAATAGCAGCTGGTTATAGAATAGGTAACTGTCAGCAGTTTTATTTTCTTTGCTATTTGGAACCTCAGAGAGAAAATGTTATTATGTACTGAAGTGTTCTATTTTTCTAAATTGTACAGTGGTTGAAAATTGTGGCTATCACTACTTGTGCTTTTACTATTTGCAATTATAATAAAGTGATGACCAGGGTATATAGTGTGATAGTGAGGCTCTGTAAACATTCATTGCCGATCTAGAACTTAGCTGCAGCATTCCAGAATTACTGTCGGCCTTCCTGTTGAAAACCTGCCGAGGACCCGCAGAGTTGGCCGGTCGGTGAGCATCTGCAGCTTGCTCTTGGTAGGTCCCTGTGGCCGGAAATGTTGGCGTTAGTTACGGTAACTGCTTTTTAAAAGATATGGGCAAATAAGATCAATTGCAACTCATTTGAGTTTTCTGTTTCCTATCTTTTTTTCTTACTTTAACAAAAGGTTACTTTTAAAAAATCATATATTTGCTTTGTGATAGTAGGAATGTGAAAACTGAGGGTCTGTGAAGAGTTAGCCTCGTTATTTGCTTGTGATAGTTTGAGGACTCCTGGGTCCTCTAACTTCTGGTTCATTATCATTGTAGGATGCAGGATTTGTGTAATATCCTCATTTAAAAGTATGTCTTGTTAAAATTGTGGATGACGGAGCACCAAATAATAGCATTTTAAAGTGGAAAGAGCCAAACCACAGCCCTCGGCAGTCCCGGCGTGACTCTCCGTGGGTCTGCGCTTTATTAATGAAGGGGTCAGGAAAGGATTAACTCCTGCCCTATCGTTCCCCAACATAGCCAGTACAGTTCACGTTCTAAACATGTTTTAATATTGCAGCTAGCTCTAGGAGCATTTGGGTTGAGTAATCATTAACCGTAATCATCCATTGATAGATTTACAGGTGGTATTTACAGTCATCTGGGTAGGATTTTACTAGACGTTGAGAAGATTATAAATGAATAGCAACAGACTCTGTAAGAGCTTACAGTCTAGAGGAGAGGACAGGTAAATAATTTGATACAGTATGGAAAGACTGTATCTGCCTCGGGGACACGTGTTTTAGAAGTGCCACGATCTGAATGTTTGCGTCCCCATGCGGGGGATTCATGCCCTGATAAAAGACCCCAAAGACCTCCTTGCCCCTCTGCTGTGTGCAGACAGCTGCAGCCACCCTGTACCACCAGGAGGAGACCAGCCGTCACCAGACCCCCAATCTGCCCGCTCCCTGATTTTAAACACCCCTGCCCTCACAACTATGAAAAGTAAATTTATGTTGTTGATAAGTCACCCAGTTTATGCTATTTTGTTAACACAGGCAGAATCAACTCAAGCAAGGACATTTCTCAGCCTGTGGAGCTCACGGGTCTTCTGGGAAGGCAGATGGAAGAGACCTGGGGTCTGGCTACAAGATTCTTCTCGCTGGGAGTTTTAAAACTTGGCATGGAGCTCGCCCTGAGATAAAACAGATGCCTAGGCTTCATCTTATCTTTTTAAAATAACCTATCATTTTTTAATATCCTAGAATATTCAGCATTTGTTAAAATGTATAATCATTTATGAGGGTCATCAATTTATTTTACTGTTTGGTTAAAGTCTGTATATGGCTATTGGGTAAAATGTCTCTCAGACTGCAAGTTCCCCCCGTTATTATTATTTGCATTTGATAATAATATTGTCATTAATATTATTAGTTTATTGCACAATAAACTAATAAATAATTTATAGCACAATAAGAGGGTCATCCAATTATTCCCTGAAGTGCCTGTTTAAAATTTTTAAAAATTTTCTTGGTGGAAGATGTGTGGATAAGGTGGCCAACCTCGTTTTTAAGCAGATATTAGAACTGAGATTTGCTCAGACTGTCTGGACAGAGCATCATCTTGCAGTAAATCAAAAACCTTAATTTTGTTGGACTATGATGAAATAATTCCCAGGTTCTGTGGAATGACTTTCAGTACCATAGATAATGCTTCTGCACATTTAAGCCTGCCTTTATCTTACAAAACCATGTTAATTTTCAGAGTTCCCAGATATTTCCATGTGACTCTGGATGAGGGCTCTCAAAACATCCTCCAACTGAGCTCTGAAGAAATGTGTCCGGTTTTCTCAAGAGAAACAGTTAGGAAAAGGCGGCGTCAGCAGTGGCAGCCTCTGTAGAACGTAAGGGGAGTGCTTTGCTCGGGCGGAGACAGGTGGCTGCTTTGCTGTGAGGCTGCATTAGTGAAAACAGAAGAAAACGGAGTGTGGTTAGATGAGGGGCTACTGACACAGCGCCCCAGAAAGGAGAGAAGGTCATTCTCTAGATCAGAAGCGGCGAGTCCTAAGCTATTATACTAGCAGAAGCAAAAGGAAAATTTAGATGGAATTATCTTAAATATGATTTTTTGCCATAGACCACTTGAAAGGACCAGAATGTTCCTTGTTCCTCCCATCCCACTGATTCAACTTGCCATTTATAAAATTTGTCACTGTCCTACAAACTTTTATCAGCTCTAACATGCCATTTAATGGATGTAGATTTGCTGTTATTTTAGGTATCAATAAGAAAGAAAAATGGACCAGGCGTAGTGGCTCCTGCCTGTAATCCCAGCACTCTGGGAGACCCAGGAGAGTGGATTCCTGGTTGGGAGTTCAAGACCAGCCTGAGCAAGAGTGAGACTCCTTCTCTACTAAAAATAGAAAAACTAGCTGGGTGTTGTGGCTGGTCCCTGTAGTCCCAACTACTTGGGAGGCTCACTCAAGTCTAGGAGTTTGAGGTTGCTGTGATGCCATGGAACTCTTGCCAGGGTGCCAGAGTGAGACTTCATCTCAAAGAAAAAAAAGAAAAAGGAAGAAAGAAAAAATGTACCAAGTGAACTGACGTTTCATCATCACTTTATTTCACATGTACTGAAAGAGCTCTTTAAAAGCCCTCTAAGGGCCGGGTGAGTTTTCCGACCAACTTAGAACCGAGAGGGGTCTGTAATGGTTATACTTCCTCCAGTGGTAAATATAAGAGTCAAGCAAAGGTGCAAAGAAATATGCTTGGTCCTGCAGCATGTTTTCTTGGCATAAAAGGCCCGGTTTGCAGCTCAAGGTTCTTTGGTTTGGAAGGAGAAGGCCAGAAGCTGCTCTACAGGGAAGAACTAGAGAGTAGTGACAGCACAATTCACAGCTGTCAGAAAAGGACAAATCCTCCTGAGATGCCTTCATTTGTAAAATGCATCCTGACTTCAGAGACATTAACAGGTGACAAACAAAAAATGTGCCCTTTAGAATAGAAGAATCAGAGCTCCGCGGTGTCCCCAGGTGTGGGTGGTGGAAGGCAGCCGGGCCACTGAGACCGCCCCGAATGTGTTGGCAGGTAATTCCGTTGACAGTTATTTTTGGTTCTTTTTAAAAACTCACTAAGCCATTAATTACCAGCCTTTAGTCTTAAGTAAAATTGAAAATTGATGGAATGTCCTTCATTCTCTTTAGAAGATAAGCTTTTGGAGTTGATATTCAACCCTTTTGGAGAGCACAATTGCGGGGTAGGATCCGATTTAGAGAATCATGTGGTGGTTTAAAAGGCCACCATGGTGAATGCGACCCACCAGTGGGCTTGGAGGAACACCCACTTCAGGTGCAAGCTGTGGGGCAGATGTAGGATTTAAGCTAAAAGTTATTATTTTTGTTATTATTTTTACTTTTTCTGGGATTCATGCATTACATCAACTTCTTGCAGGCTTTTTTGGGCTTCAGCATCAAGGATGATGTGATAAAGAAGACAATTTATATTCCTTTTGACCTCCCACCCTCAGTTGAGTAAAATTCTCACATGTATGAAAGTCAGTTGGCAGGCGAGTTAGAAAACGTTCAGTCCAGACCCTAATCCTGCAGACTGCGGCGTTTGGTTGGTAAAGGGTCCTGTAATATGAATTCTGGAAGTAAACATCCTGAAATCTGTGTTTTTTCAATCTTATCTCCAGTTGTTTCTCATAAGGATAGTGCAGGTGTAACCCTTGGAGAAGCACGCCCTAACAGTTAATGATAAATTACTTTACTCGTGTGGGCCTGTGTCTGCATTCTCAGCTCTCCTCAATTACAAGTTTCTTTTTTCTCCAAGATCCCATGAAAGCAGAGGACTTTTCCCCATGGGAAGCGTCCGCTGTGCAGATGAAAGCTGGACTTTGGCCCAGCAAACATTTGAACTGGGCAAACAGTTCAAAAAATATACATTAACATGCATTTTCTTTGTACAGAAATAGTCTGGTCTTACTAGAATGTTTTTAGATTTCTCCTTAAAGAAGCACACAAGTTCTTAGAAATTCCCTTTATTACCCACAGCCTCCGCTCCTGCCTGGGCTGCTTAGCCACACGCAACGTTCCGACCTGCATTGCTCTTCCACTTTGAAGTCTACCAAGATGTCATGCAGTCTTTTCTGGAAAAAAAAATATATAGAACAGAAAATTCGTTCATGCACTAAAAGGTTTGCTTGGTAATACATTCAGAAGGAAGAATAGAACACCCCACAATATTGTTGATTGGGTGATCCTCCGTAGAGACATGTGATAACCTTAGGTCAAGGTGGTCGTATGGAGTGAGGGTGAACATGGTGGTGTGTCCGCTGGCTTTGAGCTCATTGGCAAAAGGTCTGGACCATTTGTGTTGTGTTGGATAACTTGGTGGATTTAGGAAGATTTGTTTTCCTTCCTGAAGGAGCTGAAGCATGCGGTTTTCCATATGTAATTCTTTGAGTATGAGATAATTGCACTGTACTCTAACCAACTATTTGCATTTAATTAGCAACAGTTTCTACTGAATTCTATGTACTTGCTATAATGTTTCTTTTAAGTTGGTGTTTGGAAGTATGTTTATCTTATTTAGTAACTGTTTAAAGATGTTGGCATACCTCCTGCCTTCTGCAAGGTTCTGCAAATATCCTACTCAAGGGAAATCTCCATCAGTTACAAGCATCACAGGAGTCAGTTTCTTCATGTCTGAGAAAGCTTCGTGCGCATCACAGGAGTCAGTTTCTTCATGTCTGAGAAAGCTTCGTGCTAGGAGGTGAGTTCTGACACTCTCACCAGCACTGACCTGGCAGTAGTTATACATGGGATCATCATGTATTTTAGAATTAAATTCAGTTACAATTTAGTTTGTGTTTATTTTAGGAGGGATCATGGGAATGTGGTCTAAAGCAGGGCTCTCAAAGCAGGTCTTCCTGTGTGGAGGGAAAGCCACGTGAAAGTGCAGCGTGAAGGGGCTGCAGGCCAGCCCAGAAGAGGCCCCCCACTTCAACCCTGACCATGCTGCCTCCCTAATACCCCAGTCTTGGACTTCTAGCCTTGGGCTATGAGAAAATAAATTTGTGTTTAAACCTCCCAGTGTATGGCTTTTTCTTATGGCTGCCTGGGCTGAGTTACGCAGATGGGGGCATCGGTCAGTCTTGCTACCAGAGACCATGAGCCCAGGTGTACACGCCACAGAGCCTGGAGAACGTGGCACCTGGGCTTGTCCTGCTGTCCTGAAGTGTTGTGTATGATGTGGGGTAAACTGTTAGGGGTCAGAGCTTGGATGTGATACTGGAGCTCCCTGCGGGGTCAGGCTGTTCCCTGCCCAGGCTCTTGGCATCCCCACGCAGCCCCCGTGCGGCCTCTCAGCCCATGTCGACAGTTCCACATCTTGTTTCCTTTTGGCCCCTACATCTTCCTCTGCCGCAACAATCTGGGCAGGCACCTGTGTGCAAACTCCCAGACTCAGTGCATTGTGCAATGAAATCACCCTGGTTCCAGCTCTTGGCCAAGGAATTGATAAACTAATCCTTGTAAATATATTAATGGATTTTCAGATGATGACTTTTAAGGGAACTTATTTACATTTTAATAGAACTTCTTCAGGAGGCAAAGCCTCAAACACCAAGGAGTCATTCTACCGACACCATTTCAGGCTGTTTTCCTCTAAGATTATCACGTAGAGAGCTGTGTCATTGACTTAATTCAAGGGACAACCCAACTGAAAGGCATAAGTGAAACAACCAAATCATCAGTCCTACCCAAGGTCGCAAACCAAACCAAATCCATCCTACTCAAGGTTGCAAACCAAACCAAATCAGTCCTACTCAAGGTCATAAACATCTGTGAAAGAGACCTGCTGTACCCCACCCAACAGCCACATTTCTGGACACTGTCCTTTCCTGTTCCCATTTGTTTGAGGACTGTGCTTTGTCAAATTTCTCCTCCTCCGTTCCTGTCCCCCCTCCGTCTCCTCTGTCCCGTTCTTGCCTTTCTCTCCCTCTAAGCCTCAGCACGTGCCCTGAACGCTGTGCACACAGGTGAGTGTGTGTGTGAGTGTGCGGGGTGCACACAGGTGAGTGTGAGTGTGTGGGGTGCACACAGGTGAGTGTGTGGGGGTGCACAGAGGTGAGTGTGTGTGTGAATGTGGGGTGCACACAGGTGAGTGTGTGTGTGGGGTGCACACAGGTGAGTGAGTGTGAGTGTGTGGGGTGCATACAGGTGAGTGTGTGTGAGTGTGTGGGGTGCACACAGGTGAGTGTGTGTGAGTGTGTGGGGTGCACACAGGTGAGTGTGAGTGTGTGGGGTGCACACAGGTGAGTGTGTGTGTGGGTGCACAGAGGTGAGTGTGTGTGTGAATGTGGGGTGCACACAGGTGAGTGTGTGTGAGTGTGCAGGGTGCACACATGTGAGTGTGTGGGGTGCACACAGGTGAGTGTGTGAGTGTGGGGTGCACACAGGTGTGTGTGTGGGGTGCACACAGGTGAGTGTGTGTGTGGGGTGCACACAGATGAGTGTGAGTGTGGGGTATACACAGGTGAGTGAGTGTGAGTGTGTGGGGTGCACACAGGTGAGTGTGAGTGTGTGAGTGTGGGGTGCACACAGGTGAGTGTGAGTGTGTGAGTGTGGGGTATACACAGGTGAGTGAGTGTGAGTGTGTGGGGTGCACACAGGTGAGTCAGTGTGTGTGAGTGTGTGAGTGTGTGGCATGCACACACACGTGTGCCCCCTTTCCTCTTTCTGTGACCTTTCCCATGTACCCATGTTCACATCTCCGGCCTCTTCTGAACCAGCCTGGCCCTCCATTCCCTTCTTTCTCTTGTGCCAACGTCAACCAAGTGTCTAGAAAAAAATGAGTCTGTAGATCACTCTCCCTATGTTTACAAAGAATTCTTTAATCTGTGTGAAAATATTTGTGTTCTGCATTTAGTAGGTTTCTCCTGACCCTTCAAAGATGCACCTCAAGTGTGATCCCGACCTTTATCCTCTCTCCCTCCACCCTCTCCAAATTCACACAGTAAACGAGAAAATCTCATGAATGTTATGTCAAACAGGCGGATGAAAATATTTCAGATTGTATGTGAGGCCTGCACACTGTACCCCATGATTGAACTAATGTACACAGCAATGATTCAATTTTTAAAAAAAAGAATTCTTTAATCTGATTTCTGCTCACAATTCTCACCCTCTACGTTGGTCCAGTTCTGGTCATTAAGATCTTTTTTTTTTTCCCCCCTAAAATTAATCAACATTTCCCAGGCTTTAGAGAGGCATTACACACTAGCAATTATTGCCCTGTTGTTTAAAATCACACAGATACTGAGACTAACCCTATGGCACCTGTGTGTCCACTATATCCAATGGAGAGAAAATTGAGATTGTTAACTAACAGCTCTAAGAATATGCCCTTTATTTCTAATCCCTTATTCCTCTGGGTCCCACTTGGAGAGCCATAAACTACTGCTGGGAGTGGTGGAGGAAGGGAGCTAACGGCCAAGGGAGAGACCCTGCCTAGTCCCCTGTGGTCTCTGCAGATTTCCAGTCTGAGGACGCTCAGGTTGAGGAGAGAGCAGCTACGCTGGGCAGGATACACCACGCTCAGGATTACCGAGATTTGGGGGCTGTCCTGCACGTTGTAGGGTGATTGCCAGCACCCTGGGTATCTACCCACCACCTGATACATCCCCTTCCTCAACTGTGACAATTTAAAATGTCTCCAAACATCCCCGAGGGCAAAACCCATCTCCCTGCTCACTAGTGTCCGCCTCAAATTGAGAACCTCTGTTTCAGGAGAAATGAAGTTTGGAGTTTTAATTATTTTACTGCACAGGATATTCAAATTACTGAAGTGAACTGTTCTTATACCTAAAGATTGTAGGAAAAGTTATGGAACCTGCCAAACTTACAGTGCTAGGGAAGCAAAGCCAAAAACAAACAAAAAGCATGAGAAAGAATAAAGTTTCTGTAAGTATACCCTCTTCTTCTGTCACATTTTTGTTTAAAATAATTATACCTGATTCCTTACCTGTAGGAAAAGTATAAGGATATCGATTCTAGTTTTCCCCAGGCCATTTTGTACCAGCTTAATTATTAATAGTGCCTCCATTCACTCTCAAAAGTGTCCCATTTTGGGTGATAAATTATATGGTCACCCTGCTATGTATTTTTTGAACTATAAACTTTGTTCTGATATGTCCCCTCAGCACTGTTATGTAATGGGCAATCAATAAATATTTATAAATATTTACAGTTAAACCAAACACTCACTCACTTATGTTGTACAGTCTAGTAGCAGAATTGGCCTGAGCTGCTGCTCCTCTGAGTAAAGGAACATTTTCTGGCATGGGCAAAAAGATATTGAATTTCCATTTTCTCCCAGAATTAATTTTCTGAGAGATACGAGTGCTTCTTGCCCAGATTCTACAAGAGGAAGGGGCTGGTTACAATTTCGGTTAAAAACATTTCACTATCACTGCTTTACAAGCTTAGTTATATTTGTAAATACAGCTATTACTCATTCTTTACACATCATTGGTAAGTTAGTCCTTATTTTTTTCTCAAAGAGGAGTGGGTGCAGAATTCCGTCCATGAAGGATGTTTCTCAGGCAGGAACGCAGCTCTCAGAGGGACCTGCCCTCCGCTCTGGGTCAACATCTGTCCCCACCCTCCTCACCACCGAGCAGGGCCCGGGACGGACACACACATCGTGCAGGCCCAGAAAAACTTCTGCGTACTTTCCCTGACTTGTCATTTTCAAGTTTACTTTTTAAGTTAGTTGCTGAAGAAATCAAGAACCACTTTTGCTTTAGAAGCAAATCAGGAATCATATGACCCTGTGACTGGTAGAATGTGGCCCTGGCCCTGGGTAAGAACATGGTGGCATAACTAGATGCCCTTGTCACCTGTTTGAAGAAAAGCTTAAAATTGTAAGATGATAGCAAATATATATCTGCAATAATACCCAAGAAAATGCCTTAACGCCCTTGGAATTGAAGGCACGCTCCAAGAAATACTTATGATTCAAAGAGATTGAGAATAAAATAGTGTTATTTTCCCGCCCTGGCTGGGGGTGTTTGCAGGTATTAATTTCTCATACCCCTGTGAATCGGGTATCGTTATCCCCACTGCATGTTTCATTAAACTCTGATTCTGAGAGCTTAGGGTTTAAATTCACGTCTTTCTGTCTCTGAGCCTTTTGTCCTTTAGTGTTTCATTAGGAGTCTTTTGGCCAATATTAGGAAGCAAAGGGAATAAATACATTTATTGCATTTAATGTAGGGAAATTCTTATAAACCCAGAAAATTATTAAACAATACTTTTATCTAAAAAGCGAAGATAATAAGAATAACCACTTCATAGGACCTCATAAGAGACTGAAATTAAATAGTGTGAATACAGAATTTGGCAAAATCGCAGTACCCTTTTTATTAAGTGCAGAGAAAGAATACATTGTGTCTACTTGTAAATTATTTTTTAACATACACAGGAAATTATTTGGGAACATAAATAATTCTTTAAGTAGGCATGGTGCCTGTAGCTCAGCAGCTAGGGGGCCAGCCACATATACCAGGGCTGGCAGATTCGAACCCAGCCCCGGGCCTGCCAAACAATGACAACTACAACCAAAAAATAGCTGGGTGTTGTGGCGGGTGCCTGTAGTCCCAGCTATTTGGGAGGCTGAGGCAAGAGAATCACTTAAGTCCCAGAGTTGGAGGTTGCTGTGAGCTGTGATGCCACAGCACTCTACTGAGGGTGACAAAGTGAAACTCTGTCTCAAATAATAATAATAATTCTTTAAGTTTTGTTTGGTTTTATTCATTCATGCAGTATTTAATGAGGGTGTTATTTCGGCAGCGTGTGGGCAGAGGTGTGACCAAGAATGTACAGAAGTGTCCTGTCTGTCACTGGACCACTTGCCTCTTAGTTAAGATCATGAAGCTCACACACTAAGTCAAAAAACGCCAAGGCATGAGTTTCCACCAGTGGGCACGACAGGTGTTTCCAGAGATGGGGTGGATGCTGTGAGCTGCCCCCTGAGCTGCAGAATTCTGGGAGGGAGGGCCGGGGTCGCAAGAGAAGTATGTGGTGGGAGGAGGCCACCAGAGGCCCCTTTGGGAGAAAAGGGAGGCCACGGTGGTGGTGGTGGGACCAGAAAAGGAGGACGAGTGCAGCTGTTATGCGCTCCATAGTGTTCCCTGCAGATGGTCCAGGAGCCAGTTTGTAAGTGAGGCCCGTCCAGGAGGGATTGGCACCCCGTTTATAAGAGAGGCCTGTCCAGGAGGGATTGGCACCCCGTTTGTAAGCGAGGCCCATCCACGAGGGATTGGCACCTATTTTCTGCATCCCTTAAGGCAGCACTCACAGTCACTACCGGGAGAGGAGCTAAGAACTTGGTCTCCTCCTGTGAGGTGGAGCGTACAAACAAGTAGAGGCGTCCTCCTGTGAAACGCTTTATTTTTGCACATAAAATAAGCTCAATTGGTTACAAACGTTACTCAATCAGGTAAGTGCACCCCTGTAGCCTACTTTGCACTTTGCTCTCACCGAGGGGAAGGGAATCTTCACTCGTTAGATTCCCTTGTCCTCTGTCCCAGTGACTGGCTGCTGCTGTCTTCTAACACATACAGAGGTGGAGAGAAGATGATTATTCTTTTTAGGTAAACTTTCAGAGAGATTGTAATACGTTTCTAGCCTATTTACTTGTATTTATCTTATCTATAATTTTAGGTGTTCTTTCGTACTAGTTTTAAAAGCTTTATGAGATATAATCTCATGCTCTACGATTCACTTATTAAAAGGTGTGATTCACAGAGTTGTGTGCAGCATTGCCACGGTCAATGTTAGAACATGCTCCTCACCCCCTGAAGAAACGGGGTGTCTTTTACCCGTCACTCCCTACTTCCTCCATCCCTCCCCCGGGCCCTGAGCAACCACAAAATCCTTCCTGTAGATTGGCCTTTTCTACTGTGGACGTGGCATACAAATGGGATGTTGTAATATGCGGCTTCTTTCTCTGACCTACATGATATTTTCAGGTGCAGCCGTCATGAAGTATGTGCCAGTTTTTCATTTCTGTGATGTTCCGTTGCATGGAAATACCACATTTTACTTAGCAGTTCGTCAGTGGACAGACATTGGGTTGTTTCCCCTTTGGGGTATTAGGAAGAACGCTGACAGGAATGTTCAGATGCAGACTTTTTCTGTGAGCGTCTTCCACTGCCCAGGTGTACACACCATCGCGGGGCAGCCCGGAGCCGGGAGTCGGCTTCAGGAGGTGCCTGCGTCTGGGCACGTGGCACCCGAGCACCTGCTCTCAGGCCATCTTACTTCACTCGGCTCCCCCTCCGGCCGTCTGCTTTTCTCGCATCCAGATTCTTCCTTATGTGTTCATAGAAATACCGGGCTTAAAATGCCAACCAAATGCTTTACCTTTAGCACAGACTGTTTCTGGAACCTTCAGATCCCTAGTAAGTGCTCATTAACAAACAGGCCTTGGTGAGTGTCCCACAGAACTTTTTATCAGTCTTTTACTCCCCTCCTGTCCAGTGTTCCCTCCTATATATTCTAACTGAGCGAACGGCACGTCCTAATGAGAAGGCTCATGGCTAGATGGGACTCATTGCTTCCCTTATACAACCCATCACCACACCCCACCGATTGAGTTTCCTAAACATGACTCTGTCCCCTCATTGCTGCTGTCAAGTTTAACTTTTCATTCTTCAGATCACAGCCTTCCTCCCCCATCTATTCTTCCTCAGGATTGGCAGAAGGACTCCTCCGAAGCACATATCTAAACATATCACTCCCTAGCTTAAAATCTTTCAAAGTTTCCCAATATGCAGAAGAAAATGCTACTCCTGGGCTTGGTGCACAGACTGTCCACGGTCTGACCAAATGACCTCACGCGGCTTCTGGGACTCTTCCCTGTGTCCAGACACGC
>CAUYRH010009969.1:0-13683 GCA_963574655.1 Perodicticus potto | reverse complement strand
TATTAGAATTGAGTACGTTGGATTCTTGCTTCTTCATTCTTGTGATGCTTTACTAAGAAAAATGTGTTCCACCTCCATCCAGGTTAATACAAAAGATGTAAAGTCTCCATCTTTTTTAGTGGCTGAATAGTATTCCATGGTATACATATACCACAGCTTGTTAATCCATTCCTGGGTTGGTGGGCATTTAGGCTGTTTCCACATTTCGGCAATTGTAAATTGAGCTGCAATAAACAGGCTAGTGCAAATGTCCTTAGGACAAAATTATTATTTTTTCTTCTGGATAGATGCCTAGTAATGGACTGCAGGATCAAATGGAAAGCCTATACTAATCAGATTTATGTTTTCCAGAAATGTCATCAAGCCACACGCAATAAAGATGGTTCCAGTCCATGAACCCCTGTATCACTCTCCCTCTGGAGAAACCCTAACTGCCCCCTTCTATCATCGCCCGATTCAGCAAGAAGCAGTTAGATCGAGTCTTCGCCCTTTTTCCCCAATAGCAGTTAGAGTTTCTACTCGGAGAGGGAGAATTGATGCAGGACATTTGGCACCCTAGCCAGCTCAGCAGAGCTGGCGGACCTGCTGCCTCCTCCTTGGCAGTGTCAGTGCTGTGGCAGCCAGCTGAAGAACCAGTGGGCTGGATGACAGGGAAGGAGGGGGACCTCCAACCCCCACCAGAGGCTCCAATAGCCAAAAAGGCCGGACAACTGCCAAGGAGACACCTGTGCCTTGGTGTCTCTTTCATTTTACAGTTAGGACTAAATGTGGAACCCCCATTTCCTATGCCTAGGTCAATTTCATGTGAATTTCCTAGGCCTCAATTCCAATTTCATGTGAATTTCCTAGGCCTCAATGGACTGTGTCCATTCATTGATACATTCATTCACTTTGCCCAGGCGGAAGGGACTGTGTTTGTTCATTGATACATTCATTCACCTTGCCCCGGCGGAAGGGACTGTGTTCATTCGTTTCCTGGCTAAAGAACCCATACATCTATATATACCCCAAGACTAAAAGCCTAAAGGGGGAGATGGGGAAAGACCGGGAGAGAAACAGAGAGAACTTTTCTCTCCCCACTTGAGTTCTCTCTCTCTACCAGGAGCTTTAGTGTTTTCTGTATTCTTTTCTGTAAATAAATTGTCTTACCACTGGAAAAAAAAAAAAAAAAAGAAAATGCCATGAAGGCTATGTTAAACAGTTTGATGAAAACATTTCAGATTGTATATGAAACCAGCACCTTGTACCCCTTGACTGCACTAATGTACGCAGCTGTGATTAATGAAAAAAAAAAAAAAAAAAAGGAAGGTCTAATTTGAGTTGAGGATTCTCCATACTTCCTTCCAAAAAAGTTGTATTAGTTTACAGACCCACCAGCAATGTAAAAGTGTTTCCTTCTCTCCACATCCATGCCAGCATCTGCAGCTTTGAGACTTTGTGATGTGGTCTATTCTCACTGGGGTAAGGTGATCTCTCAGAGAGGTTTTGATTTGTATTTCTCTGATAATTAGGGATGATGAGCATTTTTTTATATGTTTGTTAGCCATTCGTCTATCTTCTTTAGGGAAGGTTCTATTCATGTCTCTTGCCCAGTGATATAAGGGATTGTTGGCTCTTTTTGTGTTGATTTGAGTTCTGCGTAGACCCTACTTATCAAGCTTTTGTCCAATTCATAATATGCAAATGTCTTTTCCCATTCTGATGGTTCTCTATTTGCTTTGGTTGTCGTCTCCCTAGCTGTACAGACACTTTTGAGTTTAATTAAGGCCCATTTGTTATTTTCGTTGTTGTTGCAATTGACTCTGAAATCTTCATAAAATCTTTCCCCAGGCTGATATCTTCAAGTATTTTCCTCGTACTTTCTTTGAGGATTTTTACAGTTTCATGCCTTAGGGTTATTTATTTATTTATTTTTGAGACAGAGTCTCATTTGGTCACCCTCCTCGGCCTCCCAACATGCTTTAGATTTAAATCTTTTATCCAGGCCCAGCGCAGTGGCTCACACCTGTAATCCCAGTACTTAGGAAGCCGAGGCGGGTGGATTTCCTGAGCTCACAGGTTCAAGACCAGCCTGAGCAAGAGCAAGACCCTGTCTCTGAAAAATAGCTGGGCATTGTGATGGGTGTCTATAGTCCCAGCTACTTGGGAGGCTGAGGCAAGAGAATCACTTAAGCCCAAGATTTTGAGGTTGCTGTGAGCTGTGACTCCATGGCACTCTACCGAGGGTGACAAAAGAATCTCAAAACCAAAAAAAAAACAAAACAACTTTTATCCATCTTGAATCAATTTTTATAAGTGGTGACAGGTGTGGGTCCAGTTTCAGTCTTTTACATGTGGTTATCCAGTTCTCCCAGTACCATTTATTGAATAGGGATTCTTTTCCCCAGTGTATGTTCTTGTTTGGTTTATCAAAGATCCAGTGGTTGTAAGATGTTAGTTTCATCTCATGGTTTTCTATTTGGTACCTAATCATTGTATACCCAAAATGAGTTAATGCTGAAAAAGTCATATAAATAAAGCTGACATTGCTTATGATGTATTTCAGACCATGAGAATCTCAAATGTTTTCTGAGGAACTGGGAGCAGAGCTCACATCAGCATTCCCAGCACACAGCTGAGCTCACCCTGTGAGTCCACAGATGTGGCTCACATGCAAACCCTACTTCCAAGCAAATCAGCATGAAGAGAGAAAACCTCTAAAAGCAAATAGTAAGAAGGGATCTCCGAAGCCAGAAAACCATTACAAAGTCAGCAGAAAAGATTCGCTTACAAGAGACAATCCTCTCTCAATTAGGGCTTTTCTGTTTTCATGGGTTTAGGAAATCTGAAACCCTTGAGAAAAACTACTGGATATATTCAGAGCGAGATGCTCATTGGTGAAGTAAGTTTCTGTTTAAATATCTTTGCAACACTTGAAATTGAGGACAGACAGAGATGCAAAAGTTGTACGATCAAAGCAATCTCCTGGGCGGCGCCTGTGGCTCAGTGAGTAGAGCGCCAGCCCCTTATGCCATAGGTGGTGGGTTAAAACCCAACCCTGGTAAAAAACTGCAAAAAAAAAAAAAAAAAAAAAAAAGCAAGCAATCTCCTATAATGAAAAAGTAAATTGCCTCTGATCTTCTTTAATGATGTAGATTGCACTTGAGAACAAATCTGAATGCTCTTTGCAACACATCAGATAGAGCCAGAAAGGGACTGCAGAGCCGCTTATAACAAAGCTTTTTTTTTTTTTTTTTTTGTAGAGACAGAGTCTCACTTTATCACCCTTGGTAAAGTGGTGCCGTGGCATCACACAGCTCCCAGCAACCTCCAACTCCTGGGCTTAGGCGATTCTCTTGCCTCATCCTCCCGAGTAGTTGGGACTACAGGCGCCAGCCACAGCGCCCGGCTATTTTTCTGTTTTGCAGTTCGGCTGAGGCCGGATTTGAACCCGCCACCTTCGGTATATGGGGCCAGCACCCTACTCAATGAGCCACAGGCGCCGCCCAACGAAGCTTTTTTTTTTAAATATCCAAATCCTTAATTTTTTAACTTTTAGTTTTTGATTTCAGTTTTTCATTTAATGTAAATGTTTAATTTCTAAGAATGCTTTTGCAGACTCTTCTGTCTTCAGCATTTAAAAGCACACCTTCTTTTTACCTTAGCATAAAAAAAACACACAGAGGCTCAGGGTGACTTGAATTCATGTGTTGCTTGCCATAGTTCTCTCTAGCTCAAAATAACAACAGACAACATTTACTGAGTTAAACATTATGGGCTAGACACACAGATGATCTCATTTATGCCTCACAAAAACTCAACAGGTAGGTACTATTATTATCCCTTTTTTTTTTTTTTTTGAGACAGAGCCTCAAGCTGTCACCCTGGATAGAGAGCTGTGGCTTCACAGCTCACAGCAACCTCCAATTCCTGGGCTCAAGGGAGTCTCCTGCCTCTGCCTCCCAAGTAGCTGGGACTACAGGCGCCCGTCACAACGCCCGGCCATTTTTTGGTTGCAGCCGTCATTGTTGTTCGGCGGGCCGGGGCTGGATTCGAACCCGCCGGCTCAGGTGTACGTGGCTGGCGCCTTAGCCCGATGAGCCACAGGCGCTGAGCCATTATCCTGGTTTTATAATGAGAAAACTTGGCCTTCAAGAAAAAAATTATTGCTCAAGGTGACAGGATTTGCAAGCAGCAGATGTAAGACTTGAACCCACATTCATGTACTACCAAGTCCTGCTATCCTGACTTCCCGACAAAGAGATGGGATAATTTAGCGTGACATAAAAGGAATGAATTGGGTGAGCTAGGATTAGACAGAAGGGCCAGGATGTGGAATAATTAATTTCAGCAAATAGGAATACATCACTGTCAAAGTTATCTTAACTTTTAATAGAAATGGGTCAACTTCAGATGTCCCCTGAGGTGGCAGTGAAGTAGCAAATGGATTTAACCCCGATTCCAGCCAAGAAGAGTTCAGGAGTTCAAACAGAAAGGCAGCAACAGCATTTGCTCGATAGAAGCAGGGGTTACAAAGTGCAGACAGGACAGTGAGAAAGGGCTTGGGGAAAGTTCCATATTCTACCTCAATACAGATTATTAGCAGACCTTACTGGTATTTGCAAGCTCTGTGACAAATCACTAAATTTCCCTGGGCCTCATTTTCTCCATCTATAAACTAAGTAGGCTGAACCGGAAGACCTCTAATTTATTTTTAATTTTTATTTATTTATTTATTTTGAGACAGTGTTTCATCTGGTCACCCTTGATAGAGTGCCGTGGCATTTTAGATCACAGCAACCTCAAACTCTTGGGCTCAAATGATTCTCTGGCTTCAGCCTCCTCAGCCCGCCCCAACGCCTGCCTATTTTTAGAGACAGGGTCTCATTCTTGCTTAGGCTGGCCTCTAACTCCTGAGCTCAGGCAATCCACCTGCCTCGGCTTCCCAGAGTATAAGACCTCTAATTTAACCTAGAGGCTGGAATTGATGTTAAAAATCAACCAGTCCAAATATGTAAAAAATTAAAAGAAAAAAAAAATCAACCTGTATGATGCCTGCCACTCCTCTGACAGGTCCCTTACAGTTCCAGCCTCACTCTGATAATGTTACAGCCAGTCCACTTTGCCAACTCTGAGCTTGATTCTGTTCCTCTGTGACATCAGTCTTTGGCTTTCCTTTCAATACAGGTTGAGTATCCCTTATCTAAAATGCTTGGGACTGGCAGCATTTTGGACTTGCGATTTCTTTCCATATTTCTTGGAATATTTGCATTATACTTACTAATTCAGCATTCCTAATCTGAAAATTCCAAATCCATCATGTTGGTGCTCAAACATTTCAACTTTGGAGATTTTGCATTTCAGATTTTCAGATTTGGGATTCTTAGCCTGCCCGGGTCCCTTCCAGCTACAACATAGAATGTGGTAAAGCCTTAAAATGAGGTGCTATTAAACATAATGTACTTCTATTTATAATCAAGATAATGAGCTCTCGCCAGGCAACCTGGAAGTTGTATTTGCAACCACCCCTTTCCTCTTCCCCAAATCCCTTCAGCTCTTTCTTTCCAACTTGGGCTCAGCAGAATGGCTCCCACAAAGATGGGTAGTGAGCAGAAGAAGGGCCGTTCTGCCATCAAAGATGTGGTGACCTGAGAATACACCATCGGCATTCACAAGCGCATCCATGGAGTGGGCTCCAAGAAGTGTGCTCGCTCCTACGGCACTCAAAGAGATCCAGAAATTTGCCATGAAAGAGATGGAGACTCCAGGTGTGTGCATTGATACCAGGCTCAACAAAGCTGTCTGGGCCACAGGCATAGGAAATGTCCCACACTGTATCCATATGTGGTTGTCCAGAAAACGTAATGAAAATGAAGATTCACCAAACAAACTCTATACTTTGGTTTCCTATGTACCTGTTACCACTTTCAAAAATCTACAGTCAATGTGGATGAGAACTAACTGGTGAGACACATCAAACAAAGTAATAAAACCAAAAAAAAAAAAAGGATAATGACAATTCCCATCAAATGACTACTCTAAAAATTAAATCCTATAGATCAGTTTTAAGTTTTTAAATAACTTGAATACGATGAAATATCCAATATTAAAACTACATTGAATATAAATTTTTCTTTTAAGGACCTCCTTTTTTTTTTTTTTTTTTTTTTGAGACAGAGTCTCACTATGTTGCTTTAGGTAGAGTGCCATGGCATTACAGCTCACAGCAACCCCAAACTTTTGGCTTTAAGCCAATTCTCTTGCCTCAGCCTCCCAAGTAGCTGGGACTGACTACAGGTGCCACTATGCCTGGCTATTTTCTTGTTATTGTTATTGTTGTTTAGCAGGCCCGGGCTGGGTTTGAACCCACCAACCCCGGTGCATGTGATCAGTGCCCTAACCACTGAGCATGGGGTGCCAAGCCTTAAGGAACTCTTTTTAAGAAAATCCTTTTAAACTCTTATACCTCAGGGATCATTTAGGTGATACTTAATGATGTCTGCAGAATAATTGTGACTATGGAAGTTAAAAGACATTGGGCCTTGACTATGACTCTCTAAGGGGTATCTTGTAAGGGACATATTAAACAAGGAGACCTGCCCTCCGACACAGACGTAAGCTGTCAGGCAGACAGAAGTCACATGGTCCACAAGGCAGGTATGACTGGAAGTGGGAAAATACAGTACAATCCCCTTAGACAAGCTGGCTGACTTCAGGTTGAGCTCCCTACGATAGCTAGAGATTTGTTATTCAAAACATTGTGGGTTTAGCTCAAAAAGGCAGCAACTTTGGCATTCGACTAGACAAAAAAATGAAGGAAGAGAAAGGGGTCAAGTGTTTGAAGGAGGAGAAAAGTGTCCCTACCCCTGCTCTCCTTTTTACAGGGACTAATCCAGACCACTTGAAAATGAGTCATCGCAACCTGGATGATCTGGGGCCCTTGGATCTGAATGTGATAGTCTTATGACTACATTTTCCAGCCCAGAACTAATCCTTATCCAGGATCTCAAAGTCAAGGCATGAGTCAGAAATTTCTCACAGACGTTAATATCTGTGGCCTCATGAGAATTTCAACTGTTTTCTGCCCTCAACTCACTGCTCCAGTGAACCTAACCAGGGATTGTCCTGGGGCTACTAAATTTCTCTAATTCTGCAGACACGTCCTTGCATCTCAGAGGGCTTTACCCTCCAGCTGAAAACCCAGCTTGAATCTGACTTTCCCTACCAAACCTGAAGAAGGCTCCTCTAGACAGGAATCTTCTCACTGTTTGATCTTTCACTGATTGTTTCCATTTTTCCAGGCAATGTTTTTGCCCCGAGGAAGTCTATCAGGCATGGGGCGGAGTGGGGGGTGGGGACGACAGTTTTCTGTACAAGAAACTGAGACCTCAGAGAAGAAAGAGTCAGAGAACAGAACAGACAAAAACCATGGTGCCAGTGAGGCCGTGATTACCTAGGAGGGCTCCGTGAGAGGGACCCGTTAGGATTCGGACACAAGTGAATAAGGGGGAAAAGACGGTCTAGGCCAGCGGTTCACAACCCACAGAAACTGTATTAAAGGGCCTCGGCATTAGGAAGGTTGAGAACCACTGGTCTCGGCAGAGAGCGACACTTCTGTACAAGTGTCTCTGCAGAACTAAGCAGAGATGAACAAGGGGGTGGCACAGGGAGGGGACCCATGGGGAGGATGTCATTGGAGCTCACACACACCTTGTGTTCGATATGTTTTAGGCACTGCATCACACACGTTAGAATGAACTACTACGGAATTGAATCATCAGAGCAACCAATTAAGACAAGTAGTAAAATCTCCCTCTTACAGTCCACAGAAGAGGCACTGAGAGTCTCAGTAACAAACTGAGCAAACTAGCAAAAACCACAGCTAGGATTTTAACACAGGACATCAAATCTCACAGCCCTACTGTTAATCGCTGGACCATCCCTTTGATGGTAAAACTGGGGAGGTATTTATCTATGATTTTTTACAAAAATATTCTTAACTGGTATGGTTTTAAAAACAGTTTAAGGCCAAGTGTGGTGGCTCACACCTGTAATCCTAGTACTCTGGGAGGCCAACGTGGAAGGACTTGTGGAGCTCAGGAATTTGATTCTTTTTTTTTTTTTTTTTTTGGCCGGGACTGGGTTTGAACCTGCCAATTCCGGCATATGGGGCCAGCACCCTACTACTTTGAGCCACAGGCACCACCCTGGAGCTCAGGAATTTGAGACTGACCTGAGCAAAAGCAAGACCCCATCTCTACTAAAACTTAGCCAGACTTGGTGGCGGGTGCCTGCAGTCTCAGCTACTGGGGAGGCTGAGGCAGGAGGATTGCTTGAGCCTGGGAGTTTGAGGTTGCTGTGAGCAAAGAAGATGCCCCGGCACTCTATCCAGGGTGACTTTTTCTGTCTCAAAAAGACAAAAACCAAAAAAATAGCTTAGTCATTCTTTCTCAGAGTTCCAGATTAAATGTGCTCCACACAGCTGCTTAAACTCAGAGCATACTTAGGGGCAATGAATTTCCCCACACGACGGCTCAGGTAGCACAGAGCACTGCCCAGCAGGCTCCTGAGAAACACCATGACAAGCTCTTCTCGCTCTGAGCTAGGAATTTTAGCCAGATGTGTCTGCGACTCACAGCAAGGAAGAGCCTGCACAACCCAGTGAGGAGGGATGCATACATTGCCCCGAAAGACCAAGTACAATTTCTGGCAATTAATGTTCCATAACCCGCACCTTTTTACGCCTGGCCTAAAAAAAACAGGTCATCAATCTCCAAAACGTGGCTCCGAACCACAAAATGTCTCTGAGAGTTTAGCATAAATTCTCCCAGACTCATTTTAAAGCCATTTCCTCTTAGAAAGTAGCTGATTATCATCTGCTGACGATTAAGCTACGAGGTACTTAATATCCATTTGGGGTTTCAGCCTAGCCAAGTCAAATTCAGCCTGCGTCCTGGAGCCTTTTTACAAGCAGCAATATTACTTCTGGGCATCTTTTGTAACCATCCTCTTCTATCTTGCTGACCTCATCCTGGCCTGGGGGTGCAGTTTCTGACTCCTAGACAACCCCAGCCTAGCTCTTATAGGAATCTATAAACTTCCCAAAATAGAACTAACCTTTATTTTGCTTCCTGCAGTAGTTGGGCGCCCTTTCTTGTCAGCTTGCAGATTTTCCGGAAATAAAGACTTTATAAAAGGTCTGGAAAAGGAGAAAGAGAATGAATTACCTCGGGGGCTGAAAGCCTGCTTCCTTAAAGGATGGGGTGGAGGGCTGTCCAGAAGCACAGAACCTTGGCTACAGAAAAGCCATGTGACTCATGGTACGAGCCATGAGGATGTGATTTGGGGAAATGAACAACGGACAAAAGATCATTAAACAGAAAGAATTCTAAGACTTAAGTATCTCAAAGACTAAGCCTGCAAAAGAAATATACAACTCTGCTTTTCAAACGTCCCTACTCACTGGAATTGAGATGCTCTTTGACAGAACATGGTGGAGGGAGGTCACTATGGGTCTGTTAAGACAAACAAGACAGACCAGAGGTCGGGGAATGATAAGAAATGTCTGGATTCAATGCTGATGCTGCTTTGTTCCAGAGCAGGGTTTCTGAACCTGAGCACAACTGCTATTCATGGTTGGCCAATTCTTTGCTGGGGCCAGAGTGGGGGACTTCTCCTACACCTTGTAGGATATTTAGCAGCATCAGCCGCTGCTGCTCACTAGATGCCAGCAGCACTTTGTCCCCACTGCCCCCACAGAAAACCCTGACAAACTGCTTTTGAGTGTGAGCAGTTTTAACTGGAACAATAATAAATCACTGAAGCTTTGCCTGCTGAATACATTTTCGTTAGTGGTGCTAATTGAGCTGTATGTGTTTACAGGCCTGCCTCAGCAGTGGGGACAATGGCTGAGTCACCACAGTGCCCCTGGTGACCGAAGCATAGCCTGGTACACAGTAGGTGCATAATAAATATTTGCTGACTGAGCGAATGAAGTGATCCATGTAAGCTGGCAACCTGACCCTCAAACTGAAACTTACTTCCTCCTAAATGGCTTTTGGGGCATCTCAAATTTTCCAGGAAGTCTCTCCAACAATCTACTCTAAGCTTGGCCAAACACAATGATACATTTTTGCAGTAAATTTGTTTTATAAAATAATAGGGTAAGAGTTTATGTGGCAGCATTAATAGCTCTTAAACTTGTTCAGAATTCTAATAATAATAAAAAAAAAAATTAAAAAAAACCCTCTGGAATTGAGTCTGCACCTGACTGCCATAAAACCCACAAGCCAGGATGTGTGGCTTACCTGACCTTTACAGAGAAGAGCAAATGGATTTTATGTGTTTTGAATGAAAAGAAATCCAAAGTCTCCAAAGGGGTGGTAGTTCAAAGAAGCGTGGCAGGGGAGAGGGAGGTGAGAAGACGGGAGTGGGGGAGAGAAGGGCAAATGGGAGAGAATAGCCCTGACCAGAGCCTGGAAAAGAAACTGTTTGTAGCAGCTGTTGCACTCTGGCCCTTCTTGGAAAGTTACCAGGCTTGCTGCTGTTGACCAGAGAAGCTAGCCTTGATGTTCTGACTGTTTAAGTAACAGAGCTGGCAAGGGTGGCTCTTAGTTCGGGACAGCTCTAAAAATTCTAAGAGCTGGAAGGCTGTGCACAGCTCATAAGGGCCTGCTCACATAAATTACCTCTCCTTAACATTAGCCAGGGAGGGGGAGGCTTGCAAGGGATAGACCTCTCTTGCTTCTACCCCTATAGGATCTGAGTGAATCCGTCTGGTTGTCCCTTTCAGAATTCTCAAGCCATTTCCCAAGTACTTTGGGGACTCAGGCTAATGTGGGTCTTGCTAGGCCATCAGCCATCTGTAAAAACTGAATGCCTATGGAGAATTCTTGGCATGATATTCCAAGGGCAAAGTGCCATAGAACAAACCTGTTCCGCTTTTAAAGGGTTGTCCCGATGCAAATCTAGTATGGCCACTTCTCCCTGATAATAGTATAGCAAATGATGAAGCCTGGGACCCTGATGGACGTACAGATAACCCTTAGAATTTGGGAGTATGAAGTGTGAGGGGCAAAGGTTGGAAAGACTTGAGATTGGAATAAGGAAAGTTATTTTGAGAAACCAAATCGTCTAATTATAATACAGACCCAATAGCTCAAAGGAGCAAAATGCTAACCATTCAAATGCCACAGGTTTGTTTTAATATGGACAGTTTTATCAACCTATGTCCCGTATCAGATAATGCAGAACACACTTACAGCTCACTGCTCTGCATCAGCTCAATCAGATCCATAAAAAGCACATCACGGTTCCTTTCACAAAAGCCATCCATGTCATAGGATACCTGGCCAAGAATGGAAAGAAATCTAGTTTTATCCTTTAGGCATTTCATTGGACAAAACCACAAGCTAGCATGGCTGCCCTCACCACAGCATGGGTATTTCCACACGTAGCACTTGGGATTTTGTTGTGCACTGCCACGGAAGCTGTGTGTGTCTCATTTAGCTTGGCAGCTGGCTTAGCTGGGAATGGCTTTCAGAGGCTGGTGAATATCTGGCTTCCTAGGCGGCCCAGACAATCTATGGACTCAGGACTCCAGCTCTCAAAATCACATACCCATCTTTTTTTAATGGATCCATAGGAATGTCTAAGTCATAAACTTAATTCTTTCCTAAATCTGACAGAGTAAAAGCGAAAGCCCTCATGCTCATCAATCCCTTACAATGGGCCCTGCCCTCTGAGGCTTTGCAATTGCTCCCAGAACTGGTATCAGAGTTGCACCAATCTGGCCAGAAACTTGTTCTCAGAGATATAAGAGATCAGCTGGGGTCAAGGAGGGGACCAGCATATTTCCACAGGATCAGGACTTCCCTAAGAGCCATGATGACTTCCACTTATTTACTTTTGTATCCCTGGAACTCCCATAGAGCCTGGTGCCCGGATAAAGAAGGCAAGGCCCTGATACACATGTGTTTTATGAGAACAAACAGGCAAAGTGAGCTCTTGGCCCTGATTTACACTCCCAGTGGGCATGGGCAGACAAAGAATGCAAGTCTCTGACTGCAGCAAGAGGCAAGCCAAAATCCATGCCTTCAGCAGCAAACACATGTACCAGGGTGATTCTTGCTTTCCAAAATGTACAGTAGTACACAATCTTTTGTTTTGCTTCCCCTAATGTTTTACGGGTCCTGTTTTTTTTTTTTTTTGAGGGATTCATTGAGGATACAAAAATCAGGTTGCACTGATTGCATCTGTTAGGTAAAGTCCCTTTTATAATTGTGTATGGGTCCTATTTGTTGAACAGATAAAATAAGGTGAGGTATATGGACACTATCATTGGTCTCATGAGCAAATAAATCAAACCAACAGCTTACAACAGGTAGACATCACCATGAACAACTCCCCCGTCCGGGAGAGCTTGCCCACTGGCCGTACCTTCCCGGCATAGTGGTGAATGATGAAACCTTGGTTCCAGCTGTTGAAGTGCTCGTGGCTTCCGATCTGCATCTGGAGTTTCTGCAGCAGCGTCTGGTCTGCCCCCTCGCCCACTGCGTGCATCGTGGCACACACATCATCCAGGATGCTCATGATCCCAGGAGGGTTCTGAGGGGACCGAGAAAGCAAGTCCTCAATCACTGACTATTCCAAGATGCACAAGGCTTGTTGGGTCCTTTCTTCAGTAAGCAAACAGCTCTCTGGACTTAAGATATCATCTTGAAAGTCAGTCTTTCCTTTCAGGCAAGAATGTAATTAATAGTCCCAAATGGGGAGTCACCACTTAAGATCTAAAGATGGAGGAAGGTCCATTTTCCAGAAAGCTGTTTAACTTCCTGAAGTTTTCTTCAAAGTCATGCACAGATCATTATCTGCTCATTCCTATTCATACAAAGTGGAATTTAACAATCCAAAAAGAGAATAAAACAGTTTCCTTTGACCCTAATCCTTTTCTTTTTTCCGAGACAGAGTCTCACTATGTTGCCCTTGGTAGAGTGCCATGACATCACAGCTCACAGCAACCTCCAACTCTTGGGCTTCAGCGATTCTCTTGTGCCTCAGCCTCCCAAGTAGCTGGGACTACAGGCGCCCACCACAATGCCTGGCTATTTTTTGTTGTTGTTGTTGTAGTTGTCATTGTTGTTTGGCAGGCCCTGGCTGGGTTTGAGCCCATCAGCCCCGGTGTATGTGGCCCGCACCCTAGCCGCTGAGCTCCAGGTGCCGAGCCTCGAATCATTCCTTAGAGCTAATGTCCTAGAAGATAGGGCTAACTTTATGGCTCTTTTGTATGGCCTGTCACCAATGGAAGTGACAGTTTTCTTGTCTTAGAATTCAGTAACAATTTCAACAAATTCATTTTACTCACATGCACATGTTCATATTTAATATAAGAACAAAACCCTACACTGTTCCATTCTCACATATCCACAAATCTACAAAACTAATGTCACTGCTACAATTCTCTGCAAATCATTACCTGTTCTGTTTTTTTTTTTTTTTTTTTTGAGACAGAGCCTCAAGCTATCACCCTGGATAGAGTGCCGCGGCATCACAGCTCACAGCAACCTCCAGTTCCTGGGCTCAAGCGAGTCTCCTGCCTCTGCCTCCCAAGTAGCTGGGACTGCAGGTGCCCGCCACAACGCCCGGCCATTTTTAGGTTGCAGCCACCATTGTTGTTTGGCAGGCCCGGGCTGGATTCGAACCTGC
>CAUYRH010009967.1:0-30280 GCA_963574655.1 Perodicticus potto | reverse complement strand
CTTTTTCTTCCATTCTTGAGATACTTTGCTAAGAAGAATATGTTCCAGCTCCATCCATGTAAACATGAAAGAGGTAAAGTCTCCATCTTTCTTTAAGGCTGCATAATATTCCATGGTATACATGTACCACAATTTATTAATACATTCGTGGGTCGATGGCCACTTGAGCTTCTTCCATGACTTAGCAATTATGAATTGGGCTGCAATGAACATTCTGGTACATATATCTTTATTATGATGTGATTTTTGGTCTTCTCGATATATACCTAATAAAGGAATTATAGGGTCAAATGGAAGGTCTATTTTTAGATCTCTAAGTATTCTCCAAACATCCTTCCAAAAGGAGCGTATTAGTGTGCATTCCCACCAGCAATGTAGAAGTGTTCCCTTTTCTCTACATCCACACCAACATCTATGGTTTTGGGATTTTGTTATATGGGCTAATCTTACTGGAGTTAGGTGATATCTTAAAGTAGTTTTGATTTGCATTTCTCTAATGATTAAGGATGGTGAGTATTTTTTCATGTGTCTGTAGGCTGGGTGCCTATCTTCTTTAGAGAAGTTTCTCTTCAAGTCCTTTGCCCACCCTGATATGGGATCACTTGTTCTTTTCTTGCTAATATGTTGGAGTTCTCTGTGTATTCTGGTTATTAAACCTTTGTCGGAGGCATAACCTGCAAATATTTTCTCCCATTCTGAGGGCGGTCTGCTTGCTATACTTACTATGTTCTTGGCTGTGCAGAAGCTTTTTAGTTTGATCAGGTCCTAGCAGTGTATTTTTGATACTGTTTCAATTGCCTGGGAAGTCCTCCTCATAAAATATTCATTCAAGCTGATTCCTTCAAGAGTTTTCCCTGCCCTACTATGAAGCTAATTTATAGCTTTCATATGAAGGCTATAACCCAATTATAGCATACGAATATGGGGAAAGGGTCAAGGGAGGGGAGGGGAGCAGGGAGGATGGGTGGATGTACAGTAATTGGTGGGGCCACACCTATGGTGCATCTTTGAAGGGTACAGGCGAATGTAACTATATGCAGAATACAAATGTCTTTATACAATAACTAAGAAAATGCCATGAAGTCTATGTTAAACATAGACTATGTTAAACAGTTTAATGAAAATGTTTCAGATTGTATATGAAACCAGCACACTGTACCCCTTGATTGCACTAATGTACTCAGCTATGATTCAATGCAAAAAAAAAAAAAATGTGAATCAGTCCTCATTCAGAGACAATGATATGGTGTAAATTAATGTTCCACTTTCACCAGGAAGACAGCAGCAAGAGAGAAGGGGAAGAGAAAATGCCACCCTACCCACCTGCAATGAGGCTGTGTGAATTAGCACATGACTTTTATTGGGGTAGTGTCAGCAGATCCCAATAACTCAACACTCAGTGCTTATACATCTTAACAAAAAGAAAAAAAAATGGCTAAAGGAAGTATTACGAAAAGAAAGGAAATGATAATAACAATAAGCTTGAAAATCAAAAGGGAAGAAAGACTATCAAATAGGCAAAAAAGAGATAAATCTAATGGATTATCTTTCTTATAAGTTTTAAAAATAATACTCAAGGGCTGAAGCAAAAATTATACCACCTGATGTGGTATTCAATGCATGTAACAGAAACATTTAAAACAATTATACTTAAAGGAGAAGGATAGGAAGATCTCAACGGAAGCAATATTCGTACATTTTAAGTGCTAAAATATTAATACCAACAGATTATAATAAGTTATATGCATGCATATTGTAAAACTGAGAGCAGTGACTAAGAAAATCATACAAGGTAATATGCTAAAAATACTATAAAAAGTAAGAAGTGATTTCTAAAACATATACAACTATGTATGGAAAAGTAATAAAAGAGAAAAAGAGAAAACAAACAGAAAAGGATAAAATGATAAGGTTAATGCCCAGTATATCAGTACTTACCTAGGAGGAGAATTTTCTGAATATATTAATTGAAAGACAGACATTGAAGTTTGAATAAAATTGTACACACACACACATAGAGAAAGAGGGATAGAAAGAAAAACCTTTGATCAAATAACATGCTATCTGCAAGAAAGTCACATCAAGTATAATAGCATAGATAGTTTGAACGTGAATGAATAGAGGAAGATTTATTATTAACATTAATCTTACAAAAAAGCACTAGTGGTTGTATTATAATAGATAAAAGAAACACTAGAACAAAGAAGGAAACGGGTGGTATTACATAATGATAAAAGGACCAGTCCACCAAGTATGTTTAACAATCCCAAATATGTACAACATATGACTCAAATAGCAAAGGCTGAAAATACATAAAACAAAAACTGATACTGCTAAAAAAAAAAAGAAAGAAAGAAAAATAATTGTTTTCTACTGTCTTTTTCTTTCAAGGGTCTGTATGTCAGAGCCCCTGTAGCCCTGGTCTTCATCGCTGTAGAAAGGAACCAGGCAAGATGCAGGTTAGAAGTACAAGCTTGTAGGAGGTGGGCTAACCTTGATTGCAGATAGCCCTGAGCAACCTCTGCAGTAGCCTTTTATTGATACAGCACAAGACAGGTGAGGGGAGTATTAGACAATGACTACATGCCCAAGGCTCGCCATGGGCTCGGGTTCGCTCTCCGCAAGGAGCACCTGCAGACGAATTGGCAGAGAGTCTGCCCCCCAGCTGCAAATCATCTTGCTCAGAGGTCGTCTGGCTCTTGGCGTCCTCTACATCTGTATACGATCACTACTTCTCATCCCTCCCCACTTCCTTACTCTTCCAAAATTAATAATTTTTATCTTTTAATTTCTCCTAAATATCACACATTAAAATTGAATGTTTTATTTCAATGTGCATATTTTTGATCATTGTTGAACTTATTTTCTTATTAACCCAACAGACTACAAATTCAGTGATTTAAAACAACAATCACTTATTTTCTTCATGAAAATATACCTGCTTTACCTGTAAGTAAAGTAATTTAGGCAGGTTTGGGTAAGGCAGTTCCTTCTTGCTGCATGAGGTGGTGCTACTGTGAACCAATTATCCACTAGAAGATCCACTTTCAAGATGGCTAATCATATGTATGACAACTTGGGTACAAGCTGAGAGCTGGAGCTCAGTCGAGGCTGTAGGCTGAGGGCCACAGTTCCTGTCTACATCCACTTTCCCATAGGTTGGTTGGGCTTCCTGAAGACATGGTAGTTTGGTTTAAAAAGCAAGTATTCCCAAAGAACCAAGAGAAAGCTGTTTTGATTTTTGTAACCTAGCCTTGAAAGTCACATAATATTATTTCCATCATAGTCACAGACTTACCCAGATTCAAGAAGCAATATTACAGACTCTAACCCTTGGTGGAAGAATTACCAATCATATTACATGAAAGAATATATGTAATAGAAAAAGCAATTAGGGACAATACTATCTTCTACATTTATAACATCTTCTTTCTTTAAAACTTGTATATTACCTTAGCTGCTATATGAATCACCCTCATATCTGATTGTTAGCATATTAAAAGTTATTTTACAGTCAACACTTAATCCAATATAAGATGTAAGGGGTGGTGTGGTGGAGCTTTGTTCCACATGGTAATTTATGAATTGGATTGCTGTTGGGTTATAGTTCTTCTATACAAGCAGAGTGTAAAAAGCTCGAGTGAGGTGCACCCTCCTAACTCTTCTTGGGCCAAAAATGACACCTCACTTCAACTCCCTTTTCCTCTAGCCTTTTATGTTGCAAATACATTCTGTAGTCAGTCATTTTTCTTTTAACTTTATAAGATTTTTCTCCTGTTTTTTAAAGTAGAAAAACACATCAAACTTTTATTCAGCTATAGTTTTAAAATCTTTTTTCTTGGTTTTGTGGTTAGAAAACCTCTATACATTGGAAAATTAGATAATAAATGCACATGTATGTGTTTTCCAATTATTTTAGTTTTAGAGATTTATTTAGAATTTTAAATGCATCTTTATGGTAGTGTGAAGTAGAGAATGCAGTTTTAGTTTTTCTAGATTAAAAAATTATCCTAGAAACTCTTAATGAATGTAATCTTTCTCCTCCCATTTTTATAAATACCATTTTGTCATATGCAAACTTTATGCTATTTATAGACACTGTACATTTATTATTCAAATTAGTTACTAATTATTTCATATCAGTGATTTTGTGACTTTTTCCTGTATATGTGTATATGTATACACATTTCTAACAAATCACAGATGGTAGATACAAAAACTATTAGTATGTAATTATCCTGTAATATCATCTTACAGCATCATCATTGATTCTATTAAAATATGACTTTATTCTTAATTGTATTTTTGTTTCCTGTGATGCTTCTTTATTCCAAATTAACTCTTCCTCTCAATTTGGAGTGCCACGTTTCTGTGATTTTCTTTTTCCTTTTGTTGCTGAATGTTTCATTCATTACATCATAGATTTCTGTCTGTTTATTCATAATTGTTTGAATAGGAATTTATGAGATTTTTAATTTGCACGTCAAATGTTTTAATAATCTCCTTAACTTCCCCTCCTATCCACGTGTGTGCTGTTGGGAGACACAGGGTAACTGATGTGAGTTTTGCTGTCAGCTCAATTATTTGGAGCCTCAGAAGGTTGGAGATGAAGAAGCAGCTGGGGTTGCAGCCATTCACATCAAGAGATCACACCGGAGCCTGAGTTTGGATCATGATGTATCTGGCACTTAATTTTTGCATGTGGTGTGATTTTGTCCAGCCTTTTCACCATATTTTAGACAAGATTTCAGTCTTATCAGGGTACATATTACTTCCACAACCCTCCATCTTTCACTGCAGATGCTTTTAGGCAATGCTTAACAGTGGCAGTAAGTAGGCTTCCATATATACATGCTCTTTCCTGCTTCCTATAGCTACCCTTTTGCATTATTCCTTCCAAATTAGATTGTATTTATTGGTGAGGTTTTGCCCAATCCTTCTCTATATATTTTACCAACCAAGGATCACTTTATAAAAAAACCACATGGAAAGCACTCTTTTTTCTTTAATTTTAGTTTAATTTGAGAGTACAAATAACCAGATTACAATATTTGAATTTCTTAAGTAGAATCCCTCTTGTAGTTGTATCCCACACTCAAAAGGTGTGCCATATACCCCTACATTGTGCCCATTAGGTGTTAGTACCCCAAAGCCTCCTCCTCTCACCCCTCTCCCAACTCTTCCTGCCCCCTACTTGAATTAAATTGAGTTTTTCTCATATGTGGGCATGAATTAGACCATATACTGGCTTCATATTAGTATTGAGTACATTGGATTTTTCCTCCTCCATTCTTGTGATAATTTACTAAGAAAAATGTGTTTCAACTCCATCCAAGTTAATACAAAAGATGTAGAGTCAGGTTGGGCGCAGTGGCTCATGCCTGTAAGTAATCCTAGCACTCTGGGAGACCAACTCTGGGAGATCAGGAGTTCAAGACCAACCTAAGCTAGAGTGAGACCCCATCTCTAAAAATAGCCGGCTTTCGTGGCCAGATACCTACAGTCCCAGCTACTTGAGAGGCTGAGGCAAGAGGATAGCTTGAGCCCAGAAGTTTGATGTTGCTGTGAGCTATAATGACACTATAGCACTCTACTGAGGGTGACAAAGTGATACTGTTTAAAAAAAAAGTTGTAAAATCTTTATCTTTTTATGGCTGAATAGTATTCCATGGTATACATACACCACGGTTTGTTAATCCATTCCTGAGTTGATGAGCATTTAAGTTGTTTCCTCATCTTGGTAATTGTAAATTGAGCTGCAATAAACAATCTATTGTAAATGTCCTATGATAAAATGATTTTTTTTTCTTCTGGGTAGATGTTGAGTAATGGGATTGTAGAATCAAATGGAAAGTCTAATTTGAGTTCTTTGAGGATTCTTTCCCAAGAGGCTGTATTAGATTGTAGCCCTACCAACAGTATAAGAATATTCCACTCTTTCTACAACCATGCCAGCATTTGCTACTTTGGGACTTTGTGATGTAGACTAATCTTACTGAGTTTAGGTGATATCTCAGGGTGGTTTTGCTTTGCATTTCTCTGATGATTAGGATCGATGAACATTTATCATGTGTTTGTTAGCCATTTGTCAATCTTCCTTAGAGAAGGTTCTGTTCATGTCTATTGTCCAGTGATATCTGGGGTTGTTTGCTCTTTTTTGTTGATTAATTTGAGTTCTCCATAGTTCCTAGTTATCAAGCCTTTGTCAGATTTATAACATGCAAATATCTTTTCCCATTCCGAAGGTTGTCTATTTGCTTTGATTGTTGTGTACTTAAAAGTGCAGAGCGTTTTAGTTTATTTAAGTTTATTTAATTATTTATTTAATTTATTCATTAGTTTATTTTTGTTGTTGTTGTAATTGCCACTGAAATCTTCTTCATAAAATCTTTGCCCAGGCTTATATCCTCAAGAGATTTTCCCAGAGTTTCTTTTAGGATTTTTATTGTTTTCTGCCTTTGATTTAAATTTTTTATCCATCTTGAATCAATTTTTGCAAGTACTGAAAGGTGTGGGTCCAGTTGCAGTCTTCCAAAAGTGGTCCTCCAGTTTTTCCAGCACTATTTATTGAATAGGGATTCTTTTCCCCAGGAAAAATTCTTAATATCTTCCTTTGCCTTCTTCCTACATCATGTGAAGAAATTCCTCACATTCCTGTCTTCTTTTATTTTATTTTTTTTATTAAATTATAACTGTGTACATTAATGCATTTTGAGGTACAAAGTACTGGTTTTATATACAATTTGAAATACTTACAACAAACTGGTTGACATAGCCTTCACCGTTTACACAGGAGAATGGTCATGTAGAGATCTATGCTAAAATTTATAACTAACCATTGCTTTCTTACAGAAAATCTTGCCTATTTCTTTACTTGCCTGGTAGATTCAACCCCTCAAATTTCTACCCTTTCACCCTAATACTTTCATAAGTGCATTTATATTTACCATATTATGTTGAGTTTCTTTCCATCCCCAAAGAGCCAATTTTCACCTTCTGAGGATGATACTTCCCACATTGTTATGATATATGTGCTAGGTAATTCATTACATATTTTACATTCATATTTATAATATCTTGTTATTACTGTTTAATTTCTAGGTAAATGGCTATTTCTTTAATTATAGATTAACATAAAACTATTTCTACTCATACAAAGTAATTTATAAACTCTGTCTTCCAAAAATGGCAGAGTTTATAAGATCCTTTAGGACAGTTTTTGCTTTATTTTCCCTGCCAACCCCTTTACCATGTGCGCTTCTGTGCACCTAAAAAGAAATAACTAGTATCAGACTACTGAAGGGCTGATGTTGCATCATACCACATGACAAAAGCAGAGTCTGCAATTGCAATGGGATTTTCAAAGGTTAACTATATGTTATTTTTCTTTATCTACATGATATGTCTAGAACCCGCCTCCAAGAGATAGGAAGCTATTTGTCTCTTTGGAGTGGAGAGGGGATCCTGTCTATGCTAATATGTTCTATAGAAATCCTGTTTGCTGTGTGACGTCAAAGATTAGTTCTACTCATAAAGTACATTTATGAATAAAGAATGTTGCCAGCACATTTTGTATGACTGCTATCCCATGAAAGCATAATTTATGTTATAGTTTTAGAATATAATTTTATTTATTTAAAAATGAATGCTCATTACATTTATACTCTTTTGGATTCTACACACGTGTGCTTCGTAAATTGCTTTAAAAAATAATTGCTTACAGGGGGTATGTTTGCAACATATGATCCTGTCCTCAGTGGCTACTCTTGATTAAAACATGAATGGACAGCTGACTCAGGATTGGCATCCACTGGTAGGTTGGCTAAATAAATTACATATTGAAAATTTGAGCTGAGAATAAAGATCAGGTCCATGCTGTAGTTAGTGGACACAAAAGCCAAAAAAATCATATAGAATGGGGCTGGAATTAGTTTTATAAGTAAAACAAGGCCATAAGAATATTAGAATTTAAATAGAAAAAAAGAAAGCTTTGCATCAAAGAGGGAACTATAAAGCATTTCTCTGTGGAGCAGAGTAGAGCAGAAACTACAGTCTGTGCAGACCCAGGGAAAGCAGATAAAATGGTTTTCTGGTATTTTGCTATTGCAGGTGGATTATGTTGATACCATTGTACTCTTCCAGTGAATATCTTTTTAACTTGAGCTTGTTTGCAGCCAGGGTCTTAACTAGGCAAGGATTCATTTGCCAAAAAACATTTTGAGAGGCAACTATATTCCATAAGAGTATCAGTGCCATGAGATTTGTCTTTGATGTTGACTATTACGTTGCTGGTGCTTGGAGAAGTATCTGTTCCATGGCAGGTGTTCCATAGAAATCTGTTAGATTAATAAGAAGGAATAAGCAATATGAGTATGCACATACATTGTGGAATTTCTGATGCCTTTCAGATGTTGAAATAAAGACAGAGAAGGAGGGTTGTATAGAAGAATAATATGAAGGTGAGGAAACATTTAATTTGACCTTCCTTTCTTTGTTATTCTGCTGTGAGGTTTGCTTTGATTTGTTTGCTTTTAAAAATTTCTTCATAGATTTTAAGAAAGAAACTGAACTTAGGCTGCTGAATACTAAATGTTAATTATTCCTAGCAGAAAACACTGTAAAAAATCTTGGTGATTTGAGATGCTAAGAAAACTTTTCCAGTGAAATACTACATATATTCTCTAAATGGAGCATATAAAAGTACTTCTTAATAATATAAAACACTTTTTCAGTATTTTGGATTTCACAGACTGTTAAAATTTCAAAAGAAATTCGGGGAATCAATTAAGATTGCATGTTTTTATTTACCCAAGTAAAAGCATCAATCATAGCAAAAGGAAAAAAAAAGGATTGCTATTAGCATTATTTCCTAGGAAACAAATAATGTTAACAAAAATAAATCCAAAGAACATAATTTCAGAATAAAAGACACTTTAAAATGAATGTACTTGGTTTAATAAAAAAACTTCACTTCATTGTTTAATTTTCCCTATTTCAAAGTGATCTGATAAAAACATTAACTCGCAAGAGCTGCTTTTCTTAACCTTTAGGCTGAGATCAATAAGGGTTAACGAGCTCTTAAATACACTGTATTGAAAATCTGAGATACAAATAGCTAGACAACCAATTCTTTTGTTCCTATTTTGCCTTGACTTAGATCAACTTATTCCAGTAACCAGTGATGACGATTTGATGCAGATGAATGCTGTTGATTGGCAATTACATTAGCTTTTGTAACAAACAATAGTCATTTTAAGGATTACTTAATAAATGTCATTTAGTTGATTGACACAGTCTTTCAAAACATAAGACTCATGAGGGAAATTGCTGTCATTTTTTTATACTGATATTTCTATAAAAAGCTATTTGGCAACTGCCTTGGTAGTTAAGTCAGTGCTGAGGGGACTGAAGTGCTAAGTTCAACTTCATTTGACTTTATCTTCTTGACCATTACAATATTTCCGGTGAAAACTTGCAATAAAGAAAGATGTCATTTGCGGTGGGAAGGTCTAGACCGAGGATAACTACTGTTTTTATCATGAGCCACACATACCCACACCCACGCAACTTATATTAAATATGTTTTTAATCACTGAGTTTTCAGGCATGACTATGTATCTACAAAGGGAAACCCACAGCTGCTTATAATATGTCCCTCTCAAAGGACTTAAATTATAATAACCTACAAAAAGAACCTATGAAAATTCATTTTGCTTTTAATGTTAACTGAATTTTCCCCCAGATTTTCTCTCCTTTTAAGGGTCAAACACAGTGGAAGTTGAGTTCTGACTGAACTGATTTTTAAAAAATTTTAATAAAGTGTTACCTCAGCAGGCAACAGATGGAGGAAAAGCCATTTGATATCAGTTCAGTAGCAATGTGCCCAGCACACGATATGAAGCACAGATGTTTATCTGGAATGGCCATGAAGTTGGAAATGAAAACTTGAAAGAAAGCTCTTGAGTTCCAAAATCTCTCCAATACCATATTGTAAACAGGCAGGACAGCCTCCAAGGGGTAGTATTAATACCTGATTCTCTTACAGTCTCCTAGTAATAGAGTATGCACAAAAGCATTTGTGCTTGGCACTAAAATCTTAAGTCAAAAATGTCTTTTCCCCCCATCTTCTGAACAATATTTTCAGTTACTACATTTTTTTGAGAAATTTCTTTTCTTTTCCCCATTGACTCTTTCAAGTTTTACAGTCAACATTTTATTGTGTTTCTCATGCATTATATGATGAACATATACACTGCTCCTCACACATCTTTTCACTTCCTTTAAAAATGTATGGCTTGAAACATTTAGCTGCTACAGGTATCTCATGTCACAATTTCCCTTCAGATAACTATTTTTCCCCCCAAGTGGTTGGGAATTTTTTGCATCCTTTTGCTTTGATTGACGAGGTAGCATTTTGTATTCTGGCCTTTTCAGCGGCTAATTCTTACTCAACGAAGAGATGGCAGTAATTGAGAGGGATGTCACTGGATACCATGGACAAGAAAGGAATTATTTGCTCAAGACCATACTTCTATTTTGAATGTGTAAATAGGCCCAATTCCTACATTTGTAGGACTTGGAGAAAAGGAGAAGTGGAGATTCTCAGCCTAATGTCCACCTCTCTCTGTTGATTTTCCTTGGTTCCAGCACGAAGTGTGTTTGTGGACAATCCAGACCATAAGTCCTAGCTGTGGCAAGCAATGCCTTTTTTTTTATTTCTTTTGAGACAGAGTCTCACTTTTTCACCTTCAGTAGAGTGCAATGGCATCACAGCTCACAGCAACCTCAAACTCTTGGGCTTAACAATTCTCTTGCCTCAGCCTCCCAAGTAGCTGGGACTACAGGCACCCGCCACAATGTCTGGCTATTTGTTGTTGTTGTTGCTGTTGTTGTTGTTGCAGTTGTCCTTGTTGTTTAGCTGTACCAGGCAAAGTTCAAACCTGCCAGCTTTGATACATGAGGCTGGCACTGTAACCACTGTGCTATGGGCGCTGAGCCAGGCAAAGCCTTCCTTAATAGACCTTTCTCTTGAACTGCTCTCAGAACATAAGGATACATGCATCATAGAAGGATTTTCTGCTTTGGGGAGGACAGATATAGAATAAAGCTCCATACTGCTGGAAGTAGGTGTGGGGGGTTCTGCAGATTTGGGTATCAAGAAGGTAGCACAAAAGTAGAGGTGTGTGGGCAACTCTCAGTGAGTTCAGTCTGCTCTGATAAAATATAGAATGAATGGCTCAAACAAAAAACATTTCTCATGGTTCCAGAGGCTAGAAGTCTCAGATCTTGGTACCCCTATGACTGGATTCTTGGTGAGGACCCTCTTCTTTATTATGTCCTCACAGGGTCTTTCCTCAGTGCAAGCATGCACACACACATGCAGACACAGAGAGGAAGAGAAAGAGAAAGAGAAAATGAGAGAGAGTGAGACAGAGAGGTCTTATTTCCTCTAATTTCATAAGGGCACTAATCCCATCCTGTAGGCCCTACCCCATGATGATCCCAATAACATTCCAATTGTTCCGCCTTCAAATATCACCACTTTTTGAAATCAGGACTTCAACATACCACTATTTTAGGGATTAGGAATTCAATATATACATTTGGTTCAATCCAGTTTGGTTATTTCCTTGACCTTGCAAACCTTCCACTTTATGTGGAAAGATAAAGGTGGGAGAATATCACAGCAGTGTTCTCTATAGTAAAGGACCCAGCATGACAGTCCTGGTGTCCAGGTGTCCAGGTCTAATGCTGATACTGTGTGCAAATTTTATTTCTTTGTAAACACAAAGACAAGAAAAGTGATTTATGATATTTCTAATTTGAACAAAGACAAATGCCCAGATTATGCTTGTTGATTAATGTTATACCAGCCTGTTGATTCTATTTATATTATTTTCATTAGTTGGGGACATACCCTAGGCGCCCCTCAATGATCTACATACCCTTGCATACTCTCTACTTTCTGGGTACGGTTGGGATCTGTAACTTACTTCTAACCTATAGTTGACTGCAAATGTGATTGTTTTAACTGTCTTGATCAGGTAATGTTCCATGGCTAAGGTGATGGGATGCTTTTACTGTATAAGATTCCAGAGGATGTAGAGAAAGACTCTCCTGCTTGTCTTGTAGAATCAAGCTGCTATGTTATAAACAGCCTATGGAAAGGGCCAAACGGCCCAAGAAAATGGGCCGGCCTCTAGGAGGGCTTCTGTCCTACTACCCACAGGGAAATACGTTTTACCAACAACAACCTAAGCTTGGAAGATGAAGCTTAGATCTGCAGAAGATCACAGGCTGGCTGATGCCTTGACTGAGTCTTATGCTGGGTTCAGACTCCTGTGAATTAATAATTGCATGTTATTTAAAGCTGGTAGGTTTATAATTACCTGTCACATAGCATATGAAAATTGATATACTAGTTCTTTGAAGAAACAATTTGTTTTTCTTTGTTGTATTTCTTATATTTAGCCTTCTCCAGATTTTATGATCTGGTAATCACTCTAGTCTTGTGCATAGACACATGTTGGCACTAGGCAATCTTTGGGAAAGCCAAATTACTTGAATTGTTTGAATAAAGCCTTTTTAAAAACTTACTTGCTTGATTTACTATGTAACATAGCAAAGATGATCATGTTTAATATTTTTTGAAGACCTTACCCATGTGACATTTCCTTTTGCATTCATTTCTAATTTATTTTTCAAATACATAATTATTACTCTAACATCTTCTGGATTTCTTATTTATTTCTTTACATAGGTAGAAATATTCATTCTTTCTCCTTTGATCCATAAGCCACTTTCCACGATCTTCTTTTGAGATATTTCTGTCCCATACTTAGTAATGTGAGCTCTTCCTTTTCTAAATTGATTATATTCTCCTGAAGTGGAGGGAAGGTAAGAAGCAGAGGTAAAATATATTATGTCTTCATAGGCTTTCCTGAAATCCAGTCATGACTTGGATGGCATGGGCTCTCCTTAGCTACTTGTACATGTACATGTATGTATTAATGAAAATAACGTTGTTAAACTACCTAGTTTTTAGCTCACATATTTCTCATGGGAGATAACTCACTTAATGTGTGGGGGGGTTTTTTTGAATCTAGCAAAAAATATTAGATGATAAATGTCTCATTAAGTCTCAAGGGAACTTTTCCATCCAGAACGTGACATGGCCTCATTGATAGACTTGGTAAGCTCTGATTCAGCAAATCCCCATTTGTTTGGAAATTTGGGTGCCATTAAAAATATAGCAGCTTTAGAGGGCAATTGATGTGAATGATGCGATGAGATCTATAAAACACATGTATACAAAAATGCCTACAGGTATTTTTAGAAGGATACATAAAGACTGAAATGAAGAGGGGAAAATCTAATGATGAGTTCATATTCTTCTCCAGCTCTCTGTGCTGGCAAGAAGGAAATGCAGCCTTCTTGGGTTTCTGTCATTCTTCATTGAAGTCTTGAATATTGGCAGACTGTGACCACAGGCAAAGTAAAAGGAAGAATTGGGAAAATAGTCAGGCTAATTCAAGCTAATAAAGAAAAGAAGCTAATAAAGAAAAGAAGCTCTCGGGGATTAGTTTAACCAGCATGGTCTGAACACCCTGGACAAATGGCCTTTATGCTGGTTTTTGTTGCATGGCTGGGGGCAGCTTGAAACCTCTGTCCTATTGATGCCCCTGAAAAGAAAGCCTGTGTCTCCTTATAAAAACATCCAGATTGCTCCAAATCTCAGACTACTTACAGAGAAATTATAAACATTTGCCATACTTGCACCATCTCCTATTAAAATGCAGACATTTCCTTCAAATATAATAACACAATCTAAGATTTGAACAATTAAACAGCAAATGATTTGAGGACTTAAATGGCTTGTCACAAGGTCAGGGGAATTAAGCAGAGATGTTTTGTGCAGAGGAAATAATGCTACAATCAATTTGACTAGAAGTTTTAAGAGCATTCTTGCTTTGCATTAAGTATATTATTAATGCTTTGGGATTGGGCATTTTGCTCTAATCTGCTGAGCAGAAGTAGGAGAAAGGGTAGCTGACTCCACGTACAGTTTTTTTCCTTTTTTAAAATGTGTATACTTGTTTTTTGTATCCTTAGTAAATGTTCCTTTATCCTTCAAATTTGACAAAAAAAAATCTCAGCTGGACACGGTGGCTCACACCTGTAATCCCAGCACTATGGGAGGCTAAGGTGTGTGGATGCTTGAGCTCATGGGTTTGAGACAAGCCTGAGCAAAAAGTGAGAACCCATCTCTAATAAAGGGTAAGAGGATTGCTTGAGCCCAAGTTGGAGGTTGTTGTGAGCTATGACAGTATGGCCTCTACCCAGGGTGACAGCTTGAGACTCTGTCTCAAAAAAAAAAAATTCATTTAATCTCACTTATGAAAATAGATTATGGTTTTCTTCTGGAAGTACATAGAATTGTCAGTGACTTACAGGGAGGCAAACAATAGAGATTGTATTGGGTAATTGGAGGTAGAGTTTACTGTGCAAAAACATTGATAATCAGTTCTGGTTGATTGATTATTGATTGATTGACTAACTGGTTCATCTCTGAACATATTGATTGAGCATCTACTATGTCTCAAGCATGATACTGAGCAATAGACACTAGCATACATAATTAGGCATAGCCAGTCTGTGCTCTACTAAATTATGGCCTAATGGATCGAAATTCATTCATCAAATAATAATGCATATTTTAATAAGTACTAAATTATAAACTGAGATAAAATCCACAAAGGAAAGAAAAAACAGCTTTCTACAAGGTATTTACAAAATAACCAGTCTCTGAAGAAAAAATGCTTACAATATTGGTAAGTGATTAAGTCAGTGATGAAAAAGCATGAAGAGTGGCCAGAGCTGTGTGTACAAAGGAGACTGGGTCGGGCGAGAAGCTAACAGAATTTTGTACAGTTGAGATAAGCGTGTGTGGGGAGAGCATCGGGAAGAGCGGGCAGGAATCAGATTGCACTGCCTGCAGGCCATGTTAAGGGTTTCAGGTTTTATTTTATGTGCGATGGAATGCACTGGAGGATTTCAAGCAGGCATCGCTGTAGATAGATTCAAGCTTTGACAGTTAAACTTGGAGAAGAAAACTTTGAGAGATGTACAGAATTACCTTTCAGTGAGTACTTTTATACCTGGTGAATGCATGTGCCATTGTAAGAAAGTTGTGCATGCAAAATTGAGCTCTGCTCTTGCACTTTATAAGAGGTACTTCAAGAGAGCCATGACAAATTAAAAATTTCTCAATTTTCTTTTTGATTAAATCTTTATCAATATGTAGCTAGGCTTTTTATATGTTCTTCAATTTCCTTTTATTTTTACTGCAAGTTATAATAACACCTGGTGGAGACTAAATATTTATATAATAATTTGTAGTTTTGTATTGAGTTGGTGAACCTAAGAGTTGCTATTAGTAATATCAGCCCCTTTAAATCCTTTTAACCTCTTCTTAATAAAGGCAAAATACAATGAATTATTAATATTATATCATTGCATAAACTGAGAGTGATTATGGAAAATAGACTTTCTTAAGGTAGTTCTAACCTTCTCTGATTCCTGGTTTTCATGCTTTTACCTGATCCCCTTTTCCTAAGTGTAGGTGATACCTGTAACTTGCTTCTAATCTGGCAAAAGTGACGGGATGTGCCTTATTACTTGTATGTGACTGTGTGCTTAAATTACATAAGACTGTAGTACTTGTCTTGCTGGAGTTTCTCCCTCACTCTATTTGAGAAGGCAAGTGGTCATGTTGGGGAAGCCCACATTGCAAGAAATGGTAGCCTTCTAGGAGCTGAGAGTGGTCTCCAGGTAACAGTGCAATAAATTGAAGCCATCACTACTCACTACTACAACTGCAAGACCATAATTTAGTAAAACAGAGACTGGTTTATGCCTAATTATGTATGCTAGTGTATATTGCTCAATATAATGCTTGAAACATGGTAGATGCTTGATAAATATGTGAAGAAATGAACCTATTAGTCAACCAATCAATCAACCAGAACTGATTACCAATGTTTTTGCACAGTAAGCTCCACCTCCAATTACCCAAAACGATTTCTATTGTTTGCCTCTCTGCCAACTCAGAAAACAGAAGCTTCCCCACTTGAGCCTCAGATAATACTGCAACCCAGACAGATCACCCTTTGTTACAGACTTGAGAGATACTAAAGAGAAGATGTTCAGATTCCTCAGCTACAAACACTGAAATAATCAATGTGTGTTGTTTTGAGTTTCTATGGTTGTGGTAATATTCTAATGCAGTGACAGATAAATAATATAAGAATGATGCCAAAATTATACTGACAACAAATTTATTTATTATGACAACAAATATCACCACTGATTGGATAAAATGGTATTGACAGTCAATGCATGGAAAACTGAATTGAAGCTGGAAAACATAATTTAAGGTTATCTATGCATTTCTCTCAAGCCGTGTTCTTAAAAAAATCAATTGTATGAAAGTAGAATAGTTACCTATTATCTTGGGTAAATCACAACTTTCCTGGTCTTAGGATTTCTCCTAATCTCCAGAGGGATAATATTTGTCTTTCATGCATGAAGGATTGTTATAAGATCAAACTGAGATCACTTTAATTCAACAACTAAAATTACAGTACTATAGGGCTTTCATATATGATACATGGAAACCAATGCAAACTGTAGAATGCTAGCTATCCAAGGAAAGGTGTTAGTATAGTACAATGAACTGTCCTCCATTCTCTTTGGCCCACTGCTAAATATTCGTTATATATTCAACATGAAGAGATTCTTCAGACTTCATGATTTTATCCCCATGTTTGCATCAAAAATGTATGGCTATCATTACCTTTATTATACATTCATAGTGACGTCCTTCATTGTATTTGTGACAAGTATGTTATTCCAGGACTAACTTGCAGAAATTATTGTAGATGAATGACCTGCTTTACCCTTAAACCCTGTTCTTGGATGTTCTGGTACTTGAAATTCCCTTTTGCAAAATTCACTGCTTTCCATTTGTTCTTGCTTTGCCATTAATATTCGCCTTCACATTTGCAAGCTTGTCACAAAATATGAATTTATTTTCAATCTTTTAACATTTGTGCAAAAGCTGTTTTCAGTGAAGGGTGAAGATATAGACAGAATTTAAATGCATAATATCAAAAATGTTTTTAAACCTTTTTATTAATGCAGTTCACAGCACAATTAACATAAATAATATTGTTTTTAGTCCACTGGTTCTGAAAAACATTAAGATGCTAAAGCAGATTGTGGTAGGAAAGGATTCTCGATATGGTTAGAGAAAAATGTCAGTGGCTGCCTGCAAAATGTGGTTCAGCTATTCCTATAATGTTAATAATAATAATAATAATAATAGAAGAAGATTTGAATTGTGAGGGACTTTTCATTGTTGTTTGTACATTTTCCCTATGGGCTTATTTTTCAGCTTATAAAGCAACCTTGTTGTCTGGGTGGACCATCTGTGATAGGTCCATTTAGCTTGGACCTATCACAGATAGGGAAGGAGTAAGAGTCAGACAGGAGTTCAATTTGATGAGTATCATCATTTCTTTAAATCAAAGAGAGTTAGAAGGCATTTTATTTAAATTAGGAAATATCCTTGAAAATCATGGCTCTCAGGAAATCAGTGTTTTTTTTTTAGGTTTCAAATTTACTGAATATAAAATGTATCAACTGTGCAGGCAGTAATGAGCAGAAAATAACATAATCACATGATAATTTATTGAAACAACTCATCTACATTTTCAAGATTTAACAGTCCTAATAAATGCAAATTAATGACAAAGGAAATGTATATTTATTTCATATAAATATTTTGTTTCCTTAAACTTTAGCAGAACAACACAATTCATATAGTTACTAAGAAGTGATACAAATGAAAACCAAGTCTTTTTCAACATTTATAGGATGCTTACTATGTGCCAGCCTATATTATGTCCTTTATATTATTGTAAGGAATAATATAGCTTATTTCTTACAATTAATTCTGTCAATTGTGTATTACTATTATCTCTAATTTGTAGATGAGTAATCTGAGACAACAAAATGTTGAGTAATGTAGCCAAGGGCCAGGCAGTTGGTATTCAAATCCAGGTAGTGTAGGAGCTAGGAGCAGAGTCCAGGCAGGTAAATCACTACCTGGACGAACCACGAATCTTTATGTAGTGGAAGTAGGTCAGGTTTTGTAACAAATGAGAACTATAGTTGAGACCTGATTCTGCCACCCAGTAGAAATCTGATCTTGTCAACCTATCCTCTTCTCAGTGTAAAATAATTCAAAATATAAGACATCTAGAAACCAAGAATTATACAAATATAGCATGAGAGTTTTCCTTGAATTTTAGAACCATGGAATGAAGATGATAGTACATCACAACAGTAATTTCCTAAATCCCTCTCCTGCAGACTCTGGTCTTCCTTCCTATACCATTCTCCAAATGCAAGAGATGGGGAGGGAAGAAGAAAGATATTGAGAGAGCCAAGCCAAAATTATGCCTAGTGGGCAAAGACAAAGCCATATGCTGCAGCACTCACACATCACTAGCTTTTGTCTAGTTACAGCATTTTTGATCCACATTTAGAGGCATTCATGTTGTAGCGTTTGGAGACTGCCAACATTGGAAAGGTTGCAGTTTAGAGCTTGGCCCTCTGATATGGGAAACAAAAGTACACAGACTCATGGTGACTTTGTGTGGCTTTTATAGTAGACAACCCCTTCAAACAGAGAGACAGGGATGATGTTAAAGAAGAATGAGGTTTATAATAAATAAATTGAGGTGTGTCTGCATATCAAAATGAGTTATATAGAAGATTAAACATCATATTTACTACAACAGCCACCAATATCATAACTCATCTGAGAACAAGACATTCTCCCGGCAAGCCTGGAAATCTCTTGTGACTTGGAAGGCAAGCCACCAAGTAAACTCAGTAATCCTGGAGGAGCAAAGTTCAGTCCTGTAGTAGTAAGGCTAATGTTAAACATTAAGCATTTTATGGCAGTTCCTTGAAGGATTAGTGGAGAAAAATTGCCTGTCGTATTTTTTCTTTTTTAATTGTTGGGGATTCATTGAGGGTACAAGAAACCAGGTTACACTGAGATCATTTCCCTTACCACCCTTGAAGATCATTTCTTTTAGTACATACTCTCTTGGCACTTATGAGATCATTTTCCTGAGCACGCAGCCCCTGCAGGTCTTTGCTTAGCAATCTTTCCACCCATTATGTATTTTCTCAATAAAAGGACTCTGTGAGAAGTGCTCAATGCTATCCTGCACCTATGGTTAGCCTCACCTCTTGCAGCGTGTACTGTCAATCCATGTCTCATGAGATCATTTATGCAGTCATGACAGGGTTAGTTAGTTTAAACAGTAAAGAGGCTGGGCATGGTGGCTCATGAGTGTAATCCCACCACTGTGGGAAACTGAGGCAGGAGGATCTCTCAAGGCTAGGAGTTTGAGACCAGCCTGAGCAAGATAGCGAGACCATGTCTCTACAGAAACAAAAAAATTAGGAGAGAATGATGGGGCATCCCTGTAGCACTAGCTATTCAGGAGGCTGAGCCAGAAGGATCACCTGAGTCTAGGAATTCAAGGCCATAGGAAGCTATGATGACACTACTGCACTCCATCCCAAATAGCAGAGTGAGACCCTGTCTCATAAAAAAAGAAAAAAAACAAAAAAACAAAAAAAAAAACCTTGGTGAATCCTATGCTGTTGTTTTGAGATTTAGATATAAATAAGAGAAAGCGTGAGAAACATTCATTACTAACACTGTCCCACTGGGTAATAATAGCCCTCTAATAAACTGGAGATTGAGGTACAAGCCAATCTTTACTTTTAAGTGACTCTAATGAAAATCTCATGAGTAGGTATTTTCACTCTTTCTGTAGGGATCATGATATCATCACTTTTCATAATTAGCAGTGTATATTGAGCTGGGGCATCCAGCAGCCAAGGCACAGAAGACTGCTTGACCTTGGGCTTTATGCAAGAAGAATTTAACTTCCAGCCAACCTCTATCCTCACTAATAAGTAATTTATATTTGGCCAAATCCACAACAAACTTAACCACAATGTGAGAAGCCCAACTTTCAAATATTAATTAACTAACGATTTTTATATTATCCCCTTATCCTATTAAGTAACTTGTTTCTCTAGATCAGAAATGTATTCAGAAACACAGAAGAAAACCAATATTTACTATATTCTAGAACCCTCCAAGGCAATCTGTTGGAATCTAGCAGGTAGACATTTCACATATTTTAGTTCATTTAATCTTTGCAGCACTTTTCTAGAAAAGAGGTCATCCGCATGTTAAAGATAGGAAACTGACGTGAATGTATTTATCTTCATTCATTCTTTATGAGGTTTTTGTTTCTAGTCCTTATCTTAAGCATTGTTATTGTTATTAAATTTTAAGCCTTTTCAATTTTGTGGAGGCAAAAGGTGGAAACCAAATAAACACATGTATATGTATAGAGAAAATAAAAAAAATAAATAAAGATAGGAAACTAAACTCTTGCCTATCAAAGAAGGGTTAGGACAAGTTTCAAATGCAGACCTAAATACTCAGTTCATCATTTTTAGCAAACTTTTGTTTTGAAACAGTTTTAGATTTACAGAAAAACATAGCAAAGATACTATGTATGTTTCCCATATACCCCACACCCATATTACCTCTTATTACATCTTGCACTAGTATGGTGTTTTTGTCACTAGTAATGAACCAATATTGAAATACATCATTATGCACAACCCATTCATATAGTTATGCTCTACCTCCTTAAACAATGCAACACTAAATAAATTTTTCAAGGTATATTTGGCTCTTCTCTCCCATTTGTGTTCCACATTTGTTTATTTATATCAGTATAATCTCATAGATATTTGTTTCACACTTTGGATTGTAATCCAGTACTGCTTTATATATATTTTGTTGTTCATGTAGCTCAAACCAAAGTTGCATCAACTCTTTTTGTTGGTTTCTGTATGTTTTGATGTACTTGCATCATTGTTTTTGTTTGTTTGTCTGTTTTTAGTTCTTTTTACATTTCTGAAACAATGAAATACTTCAGGTTTATTTTGCAAATGTCTTGCTTCAGTCTTAGAATCAACTATTTCTCCAAAGATTACTGGTTCCTTCAGTGGAAAGTGGAATCAGGTGTGCTCATGGCTCATGGCTCATGGCTGGCGGCATGCTGTTGACTCCAGTTCCTCTCAGTTGACATGACAAAGAAAACATATGATATATACCAACACACATAAAACTCATTTCTATAAATTGCTCCATATGTATCTTACATATGTATGGATCTACGTCTGTGTACAGATTCACATCTGTATCTGTAAAGCTAAGAATGAATTCACGTCGTCATCTCTAACCCTCACTCATTACCACATCATATGTATCATTCTAATCTATTTCCCTTAGGTTTTTGTACCTTTCCAATCTTACAGTGAGAAACCTGGCTCCTACAGTCTGGTATTCATTGAGTTAATTGCTCCATTCCACTACAGTTGTATATTAATTTGCCAGTACCACAAATGAGTGGCTTAAAATAACAGAAATATATTGTCATACAGCTCTGAAAACTTCAAATCTGAAATCCAGGTGTTTGTAGCTCCATGATCTCTCAAGAGCCTCTGTGGACCTTTCCTTGCCTCTTCCAGCTTCTAGTAGACCCATGTATTTCTTGCTTTGTGACAGCTCAGCTCCAATGTCTGTCTTCATTTGCCCTTCCTTCTGTGGGTCTATATCTCTGTATCTCTTTTCCCCTTGTTATAAGAACAATTATACTGGACTAGGGACCATTCAATGACCTCATTTTAACTTGATCATATCTGCAAAGACCCTAATACTACTCAGAGGTACTGGCTGTTAGGACTTCAACATATATTTTTTTGGAGGAACACATTTAATGTACAACGGCATGTATAATGCTTTCAGGTTATTAACCCATATCCCCACGGGAAGCAACCCCCCTAGATTATAGTTCTTATGTATAGTTTCTTTTGCCTTCAGTCTTACGCACTCTACTTGTTTCCATAGTTAATTAGGTCAGCACTTTCTTTTCACCCCCTTCAGCAGGAGGCTGCTGACTTGAGATGGCCCAACTTTGCATTGGTACAAAATCAATATGCATTTGATAGAAACCATAACCCCATCCATCATAAGTCATAAGGAGCATGTTGACTTGTAATGAAGCTACATCTCAATAAATCCATCATAAAGTATAAAAATTATAAAGTGAAACTTTCATTTAAATCGAGATCATGTGTAATTTCACTGCTTTAAAGATATCATATGCCTCACCTCTTCTGACCTCCACCTGCTCAGCGCCTGTCAACAACTGACCATCTCTATGGTCATGCATTTTCCAGAATGTTGTTTAAATAGATTCATCCAATATGTAGCTTTTCAGACCAGCTTCCTCTATTTAGCAATAAGAATTTAAGATTCATTCATGCATTCAATGGCTTAATAGCTTATTTCTTTTTATAACTGAATACTATTCCCTTGAATAGTTTTCCATTAGGTAGTAAACCATAGTTTGTTTTTTCATTCACCTACTGAACACCTTGGTTGCTTCCAGTTTTTGATGTTGTTGAATAAAATTGCTATAAGTATTCATATATAGGTTTTTGTGTGGAATGAGTTTTCAAATTAGTTGGCTAAATACTTAGAAATGCAATTGCTGGATCATATAGTAAGACTATTTTTAGCTTTGAGGAAACTGCAAAACTGTCTTCCAAAGTGGATGTACCATTTTGTATTCCCGCTAGCAATGAAGGAGAGTTCCTGTTCTACATCTGTTGTTGTCAGTCTTTTGGATTTGAGTCCCTCTAATAGATACGTAGTAATACTTCATTGTTGTTTTAGTTTGTTTCTCTGACAACTTTTGAGCATCATCCCACGTGTTCATTTTCACATGCATATCTTCTTTCATGATATCTCTGTTTAGATTTTGTTCCCATTTTAAAAATTGGGCTGTGTTCCAATTTCGGAGTGAACACCTGTTTTTAATGTATAATTTAAATATAGATAGGAATCGGGAGTGTAATCTATATGGCTCAGGCATTCTGCTATGCAAATCATCTCATCTTAGCCTCAGCCTATTCCTATGTGGCAAGGAATCTGACATCTTTTTACACACAGGAAGTCTGAGGTTAAGTGACAAAACCTAATTTGCAGAGGACACAGCCAGTGAGAGGTAAGACAACCCTTTGTTAATAGTCAAAAACTGTTGTTAGGCCTATCAGCTGCCTTTTTGTTATAAATACTATTATATCAGTTTGGGCACAGTGGCTTACACCCGTATTCCCAGCACTTGAGTAGCTGAGGTGGATAGATTGCCTGGGCTCACAGGTTAGAGACCAGCCTGAGCCAGAGGGAAACCTCGTCTCTAAAAATAGCCAGGCGTTGTGGCGGAAGCCTGTAGTCCCAGCTACTTAGGAGGCTGAGGCAAGAGAATCACTTAAGCCCAAGAGTTTGAGGTTGCTGTGAGCTATGACTCAATGACACTCTACCAAGGGTGACAAAGTGAAACTCTGTCTCAAAAAATATATATATATATACACTATTATGTCCTACTTACTATTGTATAATGATACTCATAAGTAATGAAACATAATTACATACATAAAAAGTAAAACCTAGCATGTAATAAATAGGAAAAATTAAAAGGAGAAATAAGAATAAAATAATAAAATATTATGTGTTTGTATATGTAAATACTTTTGTGTAATTATGTTAGATTGCAATACCAATACTAATAATAGCACTCACTAATAATAAATTTATGTGCAAACCCAGAATCGTTTTCATACAATATGTTCAGGAAATTAAAGGAGAATTTATACAAGAAAATGCTAGAATAAATCCTAATGTCATTATTAAGTATTAGTCAACTAGATTTATTTGAGTATAATATAAAACACTAGGATTATACTTTTTAAAATAGGAAAAATAAGCTAGAATAAATTATAAAATCTATAAGTACATGAGTAATCATGCAGTCTTTTCAAGCAAGAAGTATTCAGAAGTCATGCAGAATATAGTAAAACTCTTTACTGATAAAACTCTGATGCACTGAGAGATATTTGCCACCTTTGGCACTCATTTATAAATTTCCAGACACAGCTGTCATTCATTGTAACAACCCAAAATATATTTCAAATGTCTTTGATTCACCCTCATTCTAAAGCTATGCATTTATTTTTCTAATGTGTAATATGTAACTTGAAATATACCAGGTTATAAAATTTAGAAACATTTTAGAATATTTGGGAAATTTTAGTTAATTTTAGCTAATAGCAACACTGAAACTTGGTAAAGTAAAAAACTTAACTTTGCCCAATTCTTAACTAATCAAATTGTTCTCATTTGGTGATTAATAAAATACATTAGATAAAATAGATTCATATACTAAAAATTTTGACCAACATTGGCACAAATCTACTTCAGGAGTGTTTCCCCGGAAGAAGGATGGAGTCTGAAAAATGTTGCTATTATTTGAAAGAACATTCACTGATTATTTTCCTAGTACTAAGATGTATACTAGGTAGCCAAGGAGGCTACTCATATAATCAAATAAAGGTTCCTCCATTCATCTTTTAACTTTCTTGACTCTAATCTGAAAAATTAAAGGCATGTGACAATCACAGTCTTAATAACCCATCACAACCTTGTTATCTTTGAATCAATTTTCTTTTCTTTTTTAAATTTGAACTTTCTTGACATCAAATTGTATATTATCCTGGGCTGCTTCTTGTGGTCATGCATTTTACAGAAATATTTTCTGTACTATCAAACAAGTTTTGAATTTATTAATCTTCAATTTTACTGTCTTTATTTTCAAGGGAATTTTTTTTATAATGCTAGCCAGGCAGACCAGAAGTCATCAAGCTAGAGTGGTCACAGAGGGGGGTCCAGAGATTTTTGAGGCCAAATAAAAAAGACATGACCACTAGGTGGCAGGAGAACATATGAGCTTGATGTGGGTGACCCCTTGACAGGTTTGCCTGTGGAGAAGTCTCTCTCACAACATTGAGGCTATTCAGAGCTTAGAGGAGGGGACAGGGTGCTCCCCAGAAGGATAGGAGGGCAAGCAACTCATGGTGCAAAAGGAGATCAAAAATGGGGCATGTGTCTAGGTGATGTCACTCTGCAGCACTGCTGTGATTCTCTGGGTCTGAGAGATACAAAAAGCAGCAGTGGCTTGGGGTATTATTTTTTTTTCTTCCGGTTTTCACATTTTTTGAATTTCAAATTACCATGAGGGTGCAATTTTTTTTTGGTTACATCATTCTCATTTCCAAGGTAAAGTTCAAGTTGTAGAAGAGCTCTTCATCCAGGGGCATGCTGAGTACCCTCACGTTGTGCACATTGGGTGAGATCAAGTCAAATGCCCTCCTGCCAGTTGCCCTCCCCCTCCCTCTCCTATCTCTCTCCTCCTACCCCTGCTACACTATATTTGTGTTTTAGTATGAATGTGTAATTTTTATACAGGGTGGCCATAAAGTTCTTGTGGAATTTTAAGTAAACAAGTATTTTGAATTGCACAAGAACTTTATGGCCACCCCATATATTGATTTCATATTAATATTGCGTACACAGGATATTTTTTTCCATTCCTGAAATACTTTACTAAGAATAATGTATTTCAACTACATCCACTTAATCATAAAAGATTAGCAAAATCTCATCTTTTTAATGGCTGGATAGTATTGCATGGTATACATATACCACAGTTCATTAATTTATTCGTGGGTTGATGGGCATTTGGGTTGCTTCCATGACTTGGCAATTACGAATTGAGCTGCAATAAACATTCTGGTGCAAATGTCTTTCTGGTAAAATGATTTTTATTTTTCTGTGTATATACATAGTAATGGGATTGCAGGATCAAATGGAAGCTCAACTGTTAGTTCTTAGAGGATTCTCCATACTTCTTTCCATAATGGTTGTATTAGTTTGGAATCCCACCAGCACTGTAGAAGTTCCCTTCTTGTATGTGCAGTATGCAAAGCAAGCAGTCTCCAAATGGTTCAGAATCTGCTTATTTTGGGTTATATTTAAAACAATTATATATGTAAAAATTTGAATTTGGCACCAGAGAACTTTTGAGCTAAGGGGTCTCAGCTGCCTCCAAAAAAATCAGTAACATAGGGGTCAATGTACAGTGACTAATTTGGCTCTTCTGTATAACAGGTAGACTCTGTGGCATAGTATAAAGAACGTAGATTTGGAATCAGAGAATCAGGATTGAGGTCCTTATTTTATCTCTTATTAGCTATATCTGACCTCTGTGAATTACCTTACTTTTAAGAACCCCAGATTTCTATTGTGGAACAAGGGGTTCACAATAGCCAACATAAGACTAGGACAATGATTAAATGAGATAAGCTAAATGCCAGGTATATAGCATGTATTCATTAAATAATTGCTTTCATTCTTTTTCATACTTCGAGGTATGTCATAATTAGAGTATCCCCTGGATAACTGGGGTCTTGGATAACAGGATTTCACCCAAGAGTCTGCATGCAGGTAGTTTATTTTGGAAAGTGATCTCAGGGAATAGAAGTAGGGGAGAAGGATGGAAAGAGAGAATCAGAGAGAGATAAAAAGCTTATGTATAAAAATGTTCTATGGTCAGTTTTTGCAATGGTCACTTGTGGTCTGAGAAAGATATTGAATGTTTCTCAAGATTGCCCAAAAGAGGTGAAGAAGAAAGAATAATGTATGGACTGACACCACTGTACACCCTGCCCTACTGTCCAAGGATCCCTCTTTGGAATATTAGCTCCTTCCCACTTCTAGGTGGCACATGTGTGAGTGCCGAGTGGTTCTCAGTAGCTGTTCAACAACACTACCACTGCAAAGCCAGAGGCATGAGGGCAGAAAGTCACAGGAATGTACCACTGGAGTGAGATGCTCTGTGATTACACCTGTGTGAAGTTGCACAGTGTTGGCATACAAGAGGGGGAAGAGGTATGTGAAGGAAAAGAACAAGGTGGTGTTCAATAAAGAAAGCTGAGCTATACCAGTCAATAATGGGCAAAACCATCTTGGGAAGACTAGGTCATGTTTAATATAACCATGAGCTAGCGCACTGATTTTTCACCTCCAAGGTACACCGTTTTTGTTGACTGCATGCTCTACTATTCTTCTTGATGATTTTTCAGTAGAGTTAATTTTAGAACCTTCCAATTGCTTACTTCTCTGTATGCAAAGAAAGCAATAAAGCACATGATTTTTCTATTCTTTTAGATTCTTTGGGTTGCAAGAAACCAGTGCTTTCTTATTTTACTTAAAGCATCAGTGATTATTTAAGAGGACTCACATGTACAAGAACCTACCAGGGGGGGAGGGGCAAGATGGCCGACTGGAAGAAGCTTCAGACAGAGGTTCCTGTCCAAAAGGAAAGATAACCTCCAGAAACTGCCCAATGGACCTGAAGACTGGGAGCCCAGCCGAGAGAGAGAGAGAGAGAGAGAGAGAGAGAGAAAGAGAGAGAGAGAGAGAGAAGTGATAACTGCAGGTCACCCCTGAGGCAAGTTGCGACTTCCAGAAACCAAGCTTCAGGCAGAAAAACTGAACTAAATTTTTCCGCCATTCTGAACTTCCAAGATTCCCTTCCCCGCTTACCTGACGCACCAGAAGCCTGACCTCTGCTGAAACTGAGGGAGAAGGACTTGAGCGAGCAGTGCCCACCTTCCCTATCTGCCAGACCAGGCTGCCTGCCACATAAGAGACTCTGGGGTCCCACCAAGCCCCCACCAGACCCCAGGCCAAGGAGGCCGCTGGGCCCCCTGCGCTGCTCACATCCATGCCCCACTGGGCCTCAGCCTGCCGCTGGCAGCAGCCAGGAACTCCTCCGGGACCCCCTTCGGGCCTTGGCCCATACCACCAGTGTCCAGGAACTCCACGAGGACTCCCAGGTGCCCTGATTAGCACCTCCCTGGGCCTTAGCCCACTGCCAGCAGTGGCCATGAAGTCCGCAGGGACTTCACGTGTTATGCTGATCTGTGCCCCACCCTGCCTCAACCCTGGACACTGATTGGCACCTGCCTGGGCCTTGAGCCACCACCAGCAGCAGCCAAGAAGTCCTCTGGGGCTCTCTCCCAGTGCCCATCTGTGCCCCGCCTGGACCTCCACCTGGCTCCAATCTGTGCCCCAGGCTCACTGACAACAGTGGCCAGGAACTCCACTCCACTGGGACCCCCATGTGCCCTGATTGGCACCCCACCATGCCTTGACCTGCTGCCTAAGTGGCCAGGAACTCCAATCCAGCAGGAAGCCCTTGTGGCCAGACTGGCACCCCTCTGGGCCTTGGCCTACTGCCAGCAGCGGCCAGGAACTCCCCTGGGATTCCCACATGGCCCTATTGGCACTCCACTGGGACTTAGCCAGCTGCCAGCAGAAGCCAGGAAGTCCCCTGAGACTCCCGTGTGGTGCTGATCTGTGCCCCTCCCGGCCTCAGCCTGCCACCTGCCAGGATCCCGCCTGGCTCCAATCCATGCCACAGGCCCACCACCCTCTCTCTGGAGCCCTCGACAGAGGCACAGACTGCTGGAGGCACAGGCTCCCTTTGCAAAGGAAACTGGATGGCCATCCCGACCTGCTGCTTTATCTGGGTGTGCCACACACCGGAGATGCTCCTGCAGCCAGAACTCCCTGGGTAGGGCAGTCCCAGAGAAGGTACACAGGGTCACTCCCTACAAAGATCCAGCAACAACAGAGTGATCCTGCAGGGGTCTGATCTGGTAGAGAAACCTCCCCAACTCTGAGGACGGTCATAGGCAACAGTGGAAAATAATCATGAGGTAGAATCCACAGGAAAACTCTGGCAATATGAATAATCAGAGCAGATAACCCCCCCCCAAGGAATGATAAGGCAGACACCACACAATATCCCATGTATAAACAAATGGCTGAGATGTCAGAAATCAAAATCAGAATCTGGATAGCAAATAAGATCAACAGAATGGAAGAAAAGATGCAACTAGAATTTCAAGCAGTAATCCAAAAGATGTCTCAAGAATTCAGCGAATTCAAAGACAAAATGACCAAAGATTTTGACACATTGAGACAAGAAGTAGCAGCCCTCGAAGATCTGAGAAACACAGTAGAATCCCTCAGCAGCAGAATAGAGCAAGCAGAAGAAAGGATTTCTGACATTGAAGACAAAGCTTCAAAGCTTTCGAACGCTCCAAAACCAACAAAGAGGAAGAGAAATGGAAGGAAATAATGGTTCATTCCCTCAGACAGCTCTGGGATAACTCGAAGAAAACCAATATTTGCCTTATAGGAATACCTGAAAATGACAAAGTGGCATCACAAGGCACAGAGTCTCTTCTTTATGAGATTATGAAAGAGAACTTTCCAGACATGCCAAGAGATTCTGAAATCCAAATAGCAGACAGTTTCAGAACCCCAGAATGACTCAACCTGAATAAAACACCCCCCAGACACATCATAATTAACTTCACTAAAGTTAATATGAAGGAGAAAATTCTGAAAGCAGCCAGATGTAAGAAATCCATTACCTACAAGGGGAAGAATATTAGAATAACTGCAGAACTACCTGATCAAACCTTTCAAGCTAGAAGAGAATGGTCATCAACTTTTAATATCCTAAAACAAAAGAACTTTCAACCCAGGATCCTGTATCCAGCTAAACTGAATATCATTTATGATAGAGAAATTAAACACTTTAATGACATCCACATGTTGAAGAAATTTGCTATAACTAAACCAGCTCTCCAGGATAGTCTCAGACCTAGCCTCCATAATGACCAGCATAATCCTCCACCACAAAAGTAAACTTACCCAGAAACTTTTTATCAAATTTCAACTTCTACAGTGATGAAAGGATTAAAAATTTCCCAGATATCTGCTGCATACAAGAATCTCACCTTAGCTTAAAAGATAAATTTAGACTCAAGGTGAAAGGATATTCATCTATATTCCAGGCAAATGGAAAACAGAAAAAATCAGGTGTTGCAAACTTATTTGCAGATACAATAGGCTTTAAACCAACCAAAGTAAAGAAGGATAAAGATGGACATTTCTTATTTGTTAAAGGTACTACTTAATATGATGATTTTTCAATTATTAATATTTATGCACCCAACCAGAATGTGCCTCAATTTATAAGAAAAACTCTAATAGACATGAGCAACTTGATTTCCTCCAGCTCCATAGTAGTTGGAGATTTTAATACTCCTTTAGCAGTGTTGGATAGAT
>CAUYRH010009965.1:0-18154 GCA_963574655.1 Perodicticus potto | reverse complement strand
GCTGTGGTATATGTACACTATGGAATACTATTCAGCCATTAAAAAAAATGGAGACTTTACAGCCTTTGTATTAACCTGGATGGAAGTGGAACACATTATTCTTAGTAAAGCATCACAAGAATGGAGAAGCATGAATCCCATGGACTCCATTTTGAAATAAGGACAATTAATGGCAATTAATGACATGGTGGGGGTGAGGGAAGGGGAGAGCAGAGAGAGAAAGAATGAGGGAGGGGTGGGGAAAGGAAGAGCAGAGAGACGGAAGGAGCGAGGGGGTTGGGGTCTTGGTGTGTGCCACACCTTTTGGGGGCTAAACACGATTGTAAGAGGGACTTTACCTAACAAATGCAATCCGTGTAATCTGGTTTCTTATACCGTCAATGAATTCCCAACAATTAAAAAAAAAAAAAAAAAAGGAAATGAGATAGAAAGAAAAAAGAAAAAAGGTTTTTTACAGTAAGTAGGCTTTATTACTTCTCATATCATAAAGACTTACAAAAATGGTTTTGGTCACTTGAGACCAGAAAACACCGAATTTCCTTGAAACCATACCACCAAAAAATTAGACTGCTGTATTTTTTTCTGAGCCTACGTTTCCTATGTTAGTTATTTTTCTAAGATCACAAAAGTGGGAAGTAGGGAAAAAACAACCAGAGCCATAACCAAGATCACATTCCTCCCACAGTTCATTAAAATGCTGGTGTGAAAACCGGTAATGTGTTGTCAGATCCATTACTGTTTGTGAACCCAGATTTGGGAGTTTCTCATTAAAATATACATTTAATTTGAGATTATGTATCAGGTCTAAACTCTAATTATCTAATGGTAGAATTTCTCATTTTTAGTTGTGAGAGCCATTCTTAATACAAGTTTGGCTTTTGACATAATATTTGTACTTAACATGGATGGAGCTAGAACATATTCTTCTTAACAAAGTATCTCAAGAATGGAAGAAAAAGTATCCAATGTACTCAGCCCTGCTATGAAACCAATTTATAGCTTTCAAATGAAAGCTATAACTCAACTATAGCCCAAGAAGAAGGGGAAAGAGGAGAGGGCAGGGAGGGGAGGGGAGAGGGAGGGTAATCGGTGGGACCACACCTACGGTGCATTTTACAAGGGTACATGTTAAATTTATTAAGTGTAGAGTATAAATGTCTTAACACAATAACTAAGAAAACGCGGTAAAGGCTATGTTAACCAGTTTGATGAAAATATTTCAAATGGTATATAAAACCAGCACATTATACCCCATAATTGCATTAATGTACACAGTTATGATTTAATAAAAAAATATTGTACTTAAAAGGCAGGAACTAACCTATTGAATTAAATAGGTCCAGGAACCGGGGACAAAGGCTGCATTTTATTTCCACAGCAATCTTGTGAGTAGGGATTGTAATAGTTGATGAAATAAAGTCATTAAGCAACTTGTTAAGGGCCAGCTCAGAAGTTAGTGACAAGGGCAAATCCATGGCCTCTCCATGTTAATGTTGTGTATCTGTGCAACCCGGCTTGGTGACTCTTCTAAGATGCAATTTGTTCGCCAGGCGCGGTGGTTCATGCCTGTAATCCTAGCACTCTGGGAGGCCTAGGTGGGTGGATTGCTTGAGCTCACAAGTTTGAGACCAGACTGAGCAAAAAGCGAGCCCTTGTCTCTACTAAAAATAGAAAAAACTGAGGCAATAGAATTGCTTGAGCCTAGAAGTTGGAGGTTGATGTGAGCTGTGATGGTGTCCCGGCACTCTACCCAGGGCAATAGCTTAAAGACTCTGTCTCAAAAAAAAAAAAAAATGTAATTTGTTATATACTTCAGGAATTCTTAGATAAATTTGTATAATGCAACCATCTCAAATATTTCCCCTTTATTTTATGGCCTTAGAGTTTTTATCAAAAGTCTTCTTCAACTATTGCTTGGGAGGCCTGATCCCGTCAGTCCAGAAGTTACAGCTGCTGCTGGGCTCCGCGTAGAGTGAAGTGGCTGAAAGTCACGGCCCGACCAGAATCTCACAACAAGCGCCACCCTGACTTGTCACTCCTGAGTTCAGCTGCCCAGGAAACCAAGGAGCTGCTCCTCACCAAAGAAGCTGCTATGATCCAATGTTTGTATCCCCCAAAATTCATCCTGGCCACCAATGTGATGGTATTAGGAAGTGGGGCTCTGGTGGATGATTAGATCAAGAATTCGGGCCTTAGGAAAGAAGCCCCAAAGAGCTGCATCGCCCCTCCCAACACACAAGGACACAGCTCAAAGGCGCCGTCTTTGAGCCTGACAGTGGGTCCCCTCCAGACCCCAAATCTGCTGGCTTCTTGATCTTGGACTTCCCAGAACTGTGAAAAATAAATTTCTGTTGTTTACAAGCCACCCATGATCTGGTATTTTGTTAAACAGCCTGAAGGGACTGAGACAGGAGCTTTCTGCTCTACGGCTAAGGTTCAGAGTAGTGACCACTGAGGGTCTCCCTGGACGCTGCTTCCAGAATGTTTTGAGCCCATGCAGTGTGAGAGGCACCTTACAGGATGACCCAGCCTGCAGACCGAGTGGGGATGCCTGACCCTGGGCCAACAAACAAACAAGGACAAGTCTAACCCATGATGTGAATTAGTGAGTGTGAGTGTTAGTGAGTCCCCACTTCTGTACCTGTAAGTAAAGAAGCTGGACTGATTGTCCCACCTGGGGCTCTGGGGGTGACCCTCTCTGGCTTCAAAGTGCACAGGCACTTGGCCTGCCCTCCTCCCCAACACACTTACATGTTGGTAAACACCAAGTGTAGGTACATTTTATGTGGCTCTGAACTTAAGTGTATTTGAAATAGTATAAGTGTTAATAAAGTTTCGGTTTATGGACAAAAATCCAAATCCCTCTAAATTAAAAAAAAATGATTGAGAACCAGATAAGTTCGAAGTTGGCAGAAGTGCATTACCCACTACTGTGCCCTGCCGCCCCACTCCTTTGTAAGTCTTAGTATCTCCACTACTTCCCTGGGAAACCAGAAGAGCCAGCCACGCTCTGTGTCAATATCCTCCGGCCAACAGGTTTCCTATCTTGGGTCACATGTAAGAGACTTTGGTCACTACCAAGTTGTTATTTAAATACTGCTATTTTAACTTACAGCCCTCTAAAAAAATACTATAGAAATGTCATTTGTGCATTCATTAAAAGGCAGGTGTTAGGGCTAGTGCTAGAAATATAAAACTCTGGAAAGTCAGTCAGAGAGTATAAAACACTCCCATCATATACATATTATTATGTATTTTTTAAGACTTTGCTCAAAACAAGAAAAAATATACATCAATGCTTGTAGATGAATGCCTTTGAAGAGTACATCTCCCTTTTTATAAACTATTTCTAAGGAAAAAAGCTAGTCTCAAATTATGTATATTTTAAATAATTAGGAGACTTTCAGGAAATCATCTCTTACATAACCTGTGACTACCATGTAAGCTCTAATTAAATATGTTCTAATGAGACTTAGATGCCAGGACAGCTAAGGAGGAAAGATCTAGAAACAGGAATGGCCAACAGCACAGCGCAGGTGGAAAGGCAGAAATTGAGGGGGATACCAGCTAAGGCTTCCTAAGGTTCTTCTGTTGCAGTCAGAATGGAAAGGGACTATCCCCAGGGTCACTGCCCCAGACCAGGATAAGACAGGAATGGAACCCAGCAACACCTCTGGGTAGACCAGATGCATCAGTTATAGACTCACATTCCAGATGCAGAAGGGACCTTGGTGTCATCCCTCAGCCTGCAATGCCTCTCCCTTCCCTTCAACTCAGCAGAAATCCCCCTCCCCCAATTATGTCTTCCCTGAGCAGCACTTCCACACCCCATTGCCTCCTGAGCACCCATTCCACTTTCCCCACTGCACTGTAATTGCTGGGAGTTGTAATTTTCTATTTCTCTTTCTTATCAGGATTCCCAAGTTTCTTGGGCAAGAATGGACTGGGTGGCTTTTTACACTCAGGACCTAGCAAAGCACAGGCTCCCAACAGGTTTGTGCAATGGCAGAAGCCGATGAGCCCTTTCATTTTGCAGAGGACACGCTGAGAGGTGAAGCGGCTTGCCTAGGACCACACAGCTCTTGAGGGGCAGAGCTAAGACCAGAATTCAAGTTCCCGGCTCCAGGCTCCTCTCCTGCAGGTGGTCTGGGCTACTGATACTCCAAACCATCAGTAGATCAGTTCCAGTTGCTTCCAGGATCCATGAAAAGGAAATTAATGTTTCTAACAGCCACGGCAAGGCCTTTTAGCAAATTCTCTCATTTAGGCCTTCACTTCTTTTGCCCAGGAAGCTCCTCTCTCTGGGTTCCTGAATAAAGGCTGCTGGCCACACAGTTACTGAGCACCAAAAGCTAAGGACACACAGTTACTGCTCACCACACAGTTACTACGCACTCCACTAAGGACAACAACTCTTTTTTTCTATGCAGTGCCTACATATGTTAAAATGAGATGTTACTCCCTGCAAAATAAATAAAATAACAAAGGTAAATAACAAACGTCACTTGTTTCTTTGTTTCTAGTTGGAAGTGAAGACACTATCATTGTTTTAATATCGGGATTTGAAAAATATAATGTAGAAAAAAGAACTTCACCTCAGAGGCTACTTTGCAGTTTGAGTCCCCAAAACTCAGGAAAAACCCCAACTCCTCCTGCATCTACACGTCTGAGGTCTCTAATGTTCCTTAGTTTAGCTGCTCACCAGACCCAGTTAGTCACGAGTCAGCCTGTGGAACGCAGGAGCTAATAACAGGCAAAGTGCCAGATGCACAAACACAGGTGGTGACGGGAGAACTCCCAGCTACCTCTATTTCACAAACTCTGGCTGCCGAGTGGCCTGTAGTTTCCCCTGTTATGGGTCCCCCCCGTGAAGGGAGGACTTCAAACTTGGTGTCTGTACTGATGGCAAGAATGTGCCTTGAACTCATGATGGAAATAATTCTCAAGACCCATGCAGGCTATGGGAAACCACAAAAGCAACGTCTCTCTGGCTTAAATCCATGGGCCAAGGATGTATCTGCTTCTAGATAATTAAAGCAGACAGGTGTGGAGCACTGGGGAAGCATGGACACATCCTCCACAGCCAGGCCTGAGGTGGACAGACAGGTCTGCGGGGCAGTGTCAGCTAGTGGGGCTGGCCCTCATGTCATTTGCAGACAGCACTGGGCTCTCTAGCAATGGGGAGAGTGATTAATTCCTTTAAATTGTAACCCATTCCTCATATTAGCTTTTGTGGTCTTTATTTCACACACATCAAGTCCAGCAACTACCTGTCTTGGGTTGTTTATAAAATGCCTATCTCTACCATTACCCCCAACTCTTCCCCAACACCCCAGAGGAGCTCAGTGGCCACACACATCGTCCTCCTGGGACCTCAGTCTGCACCTCCAAGTGACCACCCATCAAGGGACCACTTGCCTGGATCCCAAGTGTACCTGCTGGCAGACCCGTCGGCATGGCTTGGGAAAGATCTAGCAGGACCCGAATCTTCAACAGTTAATAATTCCTTATAGCTGAAGCACAAATACATCTAGGGCTTCAGTGAAGACCAAAAAAGAAAGAAAAGCAACAGCAGTAGGTGGGTGGTCTTTGTTCTATCAGGCCTCCCACGAAGGGCTGGGAGCCTCAAACTGAGGAAAATAAACAAAGCTGCAAGCAGCCTGCTGTGTGTGAAGGAGGCTCAGGAACACACACACACACACACACACCAGCCTCTGTATCCACACCTGTGAGTGCTAGGGAGTATGTACGCACACATGCACATGTGCACACACAGGCACACACTATGCACTTTAGCAGGAGTCATAGGCGATCAATTCTATGATGACTTTTTCAATTGGCTCCTTCTCAGCTGCTAGCTCAGACTAGGGCAATGACCCCAGCAACAGCACCAACCACTTAAAAACATCAATCCTCTCTAGGTGACAATATTATCTTCTTGGAAAATACAAAAAGGAACACAAACACCAGCAATGATTTTGCAAGGATCAGCCCTTTGTTTGGGTCAGAACCTGGCTGAGGTCTCCTTCAGGATCAGGAGTCACTGGTTTGGGGAGGATCCAGCACAAGGCTTCAAGGTGTGCCTGGGAGACACTTTAGAGCAGGTGGCTGTTTGGGGGGCTTCCATGTCCCCACCCCACCCTATCACCCTCATCCTCAGAAAGCAGCCACTTTGGGGGAGATGGTTAGTCCCTCACAATTTCCTGAGGGAGGGTCAGTGAAGCAGTCCTCAAGGCCACAAAGATCCCGAGGAGAAGAGCAAGGCCCCGGTGTGGCCTGAATTTCCTTCAGGGGTCCTGCAGATGGGTACAACCGGGGCATCTGCTTCCTGGGTACAACCACAGTGTGAACACAGCCCCTCCCTCTCCACTCAGGACTGGGGCCTTCCACCCTCCCTCTCGATATGTTGCTAGAACTTTCTGAAATTAAAAAACAAAAATCCTGCTTCCCACACCCTACCCCAGCACCTCCATGTTTTTGTGTCTGTGTAATACAGATGGGACAGAAGCCACAGGAAGGGGTTTCATCTGGAAGATGACAGTTGCGTCTGGAGTGGTTCGACATTTATTACTTTAAGGCAGCTCGGTGTATCCACCTGCAGGAAGGCCCACGGAGGGGCCCGTGTACCAGCCCTTCAGTTCTTCTGCTTTATTGCTTCGCAAACCTGACCTTTCTCTTTGATTTGTGCCTCCTCCCCCTGCACAATTATTGTAGCAGTGTGGGATAAGGCAACGGTAAAACAGAAATGAGCAACCTGAATTTTTGTCTTTCACAGGAACCCAATATTTTGAGTTCCATTCCCTCATGCAAACATTCATTTAACTAATAATTACGGATCATATACTGGGTGCAGGAGATACCCCCCGGGATTTACAGTCTGGCAAGAGGAGATTGGCTAAGTCCACAGGACATGGCAGAAAGAACACGGAACAAACATTGGGGGACCTGTAGCCTGTCACGGTAGTGGCAACAATGTGCTCCCAGAACTCTGAGATAAAATTACCTTAAGAGAACAGATGAGATAGATTCAAAACATACATGAGATATTCACAGCATCGCTCTTATAACAGCCCCAAATTGAAAACAACCCAAGTATCAATGTTGGAATGTGTTACAAAGTACATGTCAATAAACAGAATATTACACAGCCACTTTATTCCAGTGTACTATTTGCTGCATGCAAAGACATAGACATAGCTTACAAAAATAATGTTGAGCAAAAAGAGTACAGTGTGAGTTTTATGTATATAAAGTTCGAAATAGGCAAAATTAGGGCTATGCTGCTAGAGAGCCAGGAGGCAGTCACCATTGGGGGTGGTGGCTGAAAGCAGGGGGGACAGAGGGACTTGTAGGGTGCTGACAATATTCTACTTCTTCTGATAACTTGCTAAAATTCTATTGAGCTGTACCTTTTCTGTGTGTGTTATATATCTGTAAAATGTTTAATTAAAGATGTTCAGATGCAGTTAGCTGGTCCGAGCAGGCAGCTATGGAAGTGAGGTAAGAGGCTGCCTGAGAACGAGCAGCTGAACAAACCAGGAGGCACCGGCTCCTTGTGCGTGATTTGGCAGCAGCTCAGAAAAGGCCTGAAATAGGATTATGATCACGTGAATCAGGACTCACTCAGTCACACTGTGCTCTGCCCAAAGAGCAGGGGATACGGAGGTTGAGAATGTCTCAGTGTTTCATCTCTCACCGTCCAGCTGCACCAGGAAGGCAGGAGCATTCTGGGAGCTACAGACACACTTGGTGGAGGGAGGACCCGCCCAGCCTCCTGTAGCCTGGATGTGGTCAGGTTCAGGGGCATCTCTCTGGCTTCATTCTCAATCCCCACTCACCAAGCAACCTTCCAGCCACAAATTCCACTTCCTCAGCCTCAGGACCTGCTGGGGAGTTGGAAAGGAATATTCTGGCCTCCATAAAATAATCACACTAAATAAACCAGCATCCTTTTGATAGACCTCAGATACCTGCAAAGGCCCAGAGGCAATACCTCTGAAAGTTCTGTGACAAAAGTGGGTCTCCTGTGTGCCAAGACAAAAACCAGATCTTGCACTTAGTGGTTCCTCCAAAGCACAGCTCCCCCAGGCTCTGACACCTCAATGCTCCTGCAGTGGGTCACTTGTAGGCTTGTTTTTTATGCTATACCATCAGTAACTTGGGTGTCGCGCACTTTCCACCACCTAGCAGAGACTGGGTCAATCTTTACAAGGTTAAGGCCAGCAAGGCTTTCCGGTGGTCAATAGCTACAGTGGCTCACACCTGCAATCTCAGCACTTTGGGAGGCTAAGGTGGGGGAAATACTTGAGACCAGGAGTTTGAGATCAGCCTAGGCAACATAGCAAGACCCCCAACTCTACAAAAATTAAATTAGCTAGATGTGATGGCAACATGCCTCCATGCATCCCAGACGCAGGGGGCTGAGGCAGGAGGATCCCTTGGGTCCGGGAGTTCTATACTGTAGTAAGCTATGACTGCACCACTGCAATCTAGCCTGGGTGATACAGTGACACTCTGTCTTAAAAAAAAAAAAAAAAGAGGCTGCAGGGCTCAAACAGCCGCAATAAGGAGCCTATCCGTTGCCTCAGGGGTTCATTCAAGTTATATGACATTAACCATGAGACTCAGTATTCTACTAATAAACACAAAAGCCAGGGTACTACACTGGAGACCCTGGGACCTGTCCTCATCCAACTTCTCAGCGAGATCTGAGAATTTCACAACCACAGTCTGGCAGGAGGATATTTTTGCTTTATTATCCTCTAAAGCAAGCCTGCCATCCCGCCCCCACTGTGCTCCTTGCAAGCTGTGTCTGAGAACAGGTGAAAGTGACTGCGGGCGTGGAGAGAAAGGAGAAGTCTATGTTCCATGGAGTATACGGTGGGTGGGAACTGCTTGCACATGACTCTGAGGGGGCATGACACGCAGCTCTGAACCTCAAGCTTGCTTGTTTACATGCCTTGCTTGTTTACATGCCCTGCCTTGGTCCAAAAAGAACGTGAACTTCCCAGAACCCAACTGTACTCACTTGCCTTCAATATGTTATATCTCAGCTCTTTTTCTTCTTTCAATCTTCAAATCCACATTTTTTACCCTTGATAATGAAGCTCAACTCATTTAGTTTCTATAGACATGGCCAATTCTGGTGACACAAGTTCATTCAGGAAGACTGGTGTGAGGAATCGAACACAGTCCAAGACAAAGGATGAGGCCAGCATCTCACAATGGGAAGAACACGGGACAAGGAAGACCCCAAGGGCAATGCTGGGCTATTAACTCTTCTTCTCTGAGCCAGGATTTGCTTATCCTTAAAATGAGGGGCTGGAAATAAATAATATCTAAGCTCCCTTCAGGTGAGTTTCGTCTCCAGAGTCAGAAAAGGCCAACATTCTGATTTCTGATCCCATCACTAGCTGTGTGATTGAGGCAAAGTTGCCTAACCTCTCTGAACTTCTGTTTCTTAATTTGTAAGATTAAAAACAGCAATAATCATATACAAGAATAATATAATATTGAAAGAGTATAATCATATAGGAGCAATAATGAACATTGCATGGCTGAAGTAAATGTAGGTATTGCATTTAGTGAAGTGCCCGGTATAGTGGAGATAATAAATAGCAAACAATAAAAAGAGCCATGAGTCTGTGTTTCTGAGGCTCGTGTTGGTGTTGACAGAATCCCAGATGGGACACAACTGCAATCGAGGAGTAAGGAAGGAAGCAGTAACAGCGTGGGTAATGGTGTGAAATGTTCAGAAGCGGCTGAACTACCACCTGCTCTGACCCCTCGAGTCCCAGGGCCCAGCTTTCCTGGCAGCGTGGATGCTGCCAGCACACTCACGGCTGTGAAACATCTTTCCCACAGCCACATCAATGACAACTCTTGAGATTTTAGTGCGCATTTATGAAAGCTAATGACACTAAGCGAAGGAGAATGGTGCTGAACAGTCAATTTTGTTTGCATCTTACTGAGAACAGTAAGCTATTAAGAGCAATCTGCTCCACAGCAAGACGTAATGAACAAGCTGAGCCGTCTCCCCTGCTGTTGGCCAAAGCTTCTCCTTAAAAATAACAGCATCCGCTACACCTTTATGCAGAAGTGCACACGGTATTTAATGAAGTGCTGTGTAAACAGTTTGTTTTGGAACACTGACAGGACACTTGTTCAGTGTTCCCAAAATGCTAGGGGTTTTGTTTCAGTTGAATTTGTTGTCATTGAAAACTCACCATCTACGATGGCAGAAACACATGCTTTTCCTGAAGGTAGGGAACACACTCAACCAGAATATGCAAAACATACAATTTCTCAAATAATGAAGATGACATTTTAAGAGCATAGAGTGCAGTTTAACCCGAAATTCTGAAGAGCTCACAAGTTAGAAAACACAGACACCGAAAGACAAATCCTTTTGTTCTGTTCCAACAAGTTCACCTGTTTCCAAATAAGCACTTTATTATCTCTCCCCTTCACCCAGAGAATCCAGTGTCTGTCTGTGCTGTGAGCATGGACGTGGCGCAGAATATGCTTCTATCCTGGAAGGATGGATCACTCCAATCCTGAGTGAGGAAAAAGCTAAAGTGAGAGCAAAGCCAGCGCCAAGTTGGCCATGAGCTAAGGAAGGGGCTGCTAAGGAGGGCGAGTCGGATGGCAGAGGGCCCACCAGGGCAGCCAGGGCCAGGGACCCTGAGTCAGGGTGACTGGGGTAAAATCTGGCTCCACACTTCCTCGCCATGTGACTTTGGTAGGTTACTAACCCAACCTTCCTTGATCAAATATCCTCCACTCTAAAATGAGGATAAAAACTGGACTTACTGCAGGAGGGAAGTGTGAGAATTAAGCCACACAGACCAAGCCCTGGAGACAGCTCTGCTACTGTCTTCCTCGGCGTAGGCACCTACTACCTGTTCGGCTCATCGTTTCCCTATCCTGAGCATGTGGCCTGTACATCCATTTCTCATAAGTAAGGACCACCAAGAGGCACGGCCAGAGTCTTCTGTCTCAGCCATCATGAATTCGATCGATATTGTAAGCACTATTAAAATTCTATTTGTTGGTGACATTGTGCTGGGTGCTACACTAAATGCACATAGTGGCTCCCCTGGAAAGGCTTGCTGCGATCACGGTAAACGCAGAGACACTGCATGAGCATTAAGCAAACACGGGAATTAAATACGCTGAGCATTTTCACTATTTGCAAGTTTACATACTGTTACATGAAGAAGTTTTCTTGTGTACTCTCTCATTGCCACCTACTCCATGCCACGCTCTGCTCTCAGCAGAATGATGAGCTGCATTTTACAGATAATGGAACCAGGAAGCAGTTAGGACAACAGAAACATCTAGAACAGGGTGATTCCTCTCCTACTTCACACCTTACAGTTCTGTCTGACCTTAGCAATCAGCAGACCTATCAGCCAGGTGGAAATGCCAGGTAAGCATCCCTGTCCTTTTTGGCCCCACAATATGGCTTTGGAACTCACAAAGAAAGAGCCAAAACTCAGAAGTAGATTTTAAGAGCACGTGTAAGAAGGGGCCAGAGCTCTTGGCTGAGAGGGGAGGCTGGTATGGGCCAGGGTGGAGTTGAGATGGTCACTTTCCACCATTTGATTTCTAAGACTCAAAGGTAAATTATGGCCCCCCAAATGCATGCCATCTTTTTTTTTTAATGCCAAAAAGAGGAAAAAATAAAAAAAAGAAATGACAATAATAGCAGCAAGCAGTCTACGTGTGAAAGCTGGAGTGACAGAGTGTCTGAGGAGGACGGTGTCACTGGAAACTCGGGGACTGGCGCACTGACCCGGGAAGACTGTGCTCCATGCTGAGCAGGACAGACCGGCGTCCTGGAAGCCCTGCCACCTTGCCTGTCTGCGGCCCGTCTCGGCCTCCCGGAGTCCTGTGTTTGTTTCTCCGTGTTCCGACTATAGAGAAGGAGGCAGGTAGAGGGAGGAACATCAGCAGAAAGTAGGAGCAGACCCTGGAAAACAGCAGCGCTGAAGGCAGGGAGAGAAAGTTCCAGAAGAGGGCAGCAGCCATACTGTCCAGTGCTGAGTGCTTAGTAAGATGTGGCCAAGAGAGCGCCCCAGGTGGGTAAGCTCACCCACTACCCCCAGGGCAGCTTTGTGGAGTGGTGAGCCTAGAAGTGCCTGCAGAGGGCCACAGGGGTGGGGTGGTGAGAATGAGTTGAGAATACACTTTTCAAGGGTTTGGTTGGGGGGGGGGAGGGAAGAAGGGCGGTGGCAGCAGTGGCAGGTGAACAGTGAAGTAGGGAACACAGCGGATGGAGGGAACTGAGAGTGGGGAGTGTGGCCCCAGGAAGGGAGGCGGCCCGTGGGGCTCTGGCCTGGGGTTCTCCACTGACAATCAGAAGCAGGCTGCACGCCAGGTGTTCAGCATGCTTCCCTTTTCAGTTATTTGTATAAAGTCTGCACTCGTTATATTTTTTAAAACGATTAAGCACCAGTCCTATGGGAAAAAATTAAAAAAAGAAAGCAAAGCGCAATCTCTACATCCAGAAAATTTGAACGGCTTAAATAGGCTTTTCACATTCAACTCTCCTAACACTTCTATTAATTAAAAAATACTATTATACCTTTTCCCAGTGTTTTGGACCACATAGGACTTGCACAGCTTCTTGGCCAGTACAGAGGCAGTGTGCACAGTGATTATGAGCACGGACTCTGGGGATGGACTGTCGGGTTGGAATCCAGACCTCCCACTTACTAACTGTATGACCTTGGAAACTCATTTAGCTTCTCTGTGCCTCTGTTCTCGTATTTTTAAAATGGGCACAACAACAGCATCGACCTCACAAAGCTTTTGGCTCAAATGAATATGTGTGTACATATACAGTAGGCAGGATTCTGATGAGGCTCCCTAAGACCCCGCATCTAGGTCTCCTGGATGCTGCTGAGAAGGGGCTTTGCAGATGGACCTAAGGGCACTAATTAGGTGACCTTAAGGGAGGGAGGTCAGCCTGAACCACCCTAGAGGGTCCGGTGTACTCGCATGAGTCCTGACGTGGAAGAGGAAGGGCACAGTGGGACGTTGGAGGAATGTGTTGGAGACGAAGCAGGAGGAGAGAGGCGGAGAGATTCTAAGATGGGAGAGATGGGGCCTGCTGCTGCTGGAGTGAAGGGGCCCCTCCATGAGCAGAGAATGGCCTGGAGTCGACAGCAGCAAGGACACGGGGACCTCAGTTGTCCCATGTGTGGAACTGAAATCTGCCCACAGCATGTGTGAGCTTGGAAATGGGTTTCCCCATAAGAGCCTCCAGAAAGGAAGGCCGCCCCTGACAGCGCGATTTCGGCCTTGTGACACCCTGAGCCAGGAGCGACACCCTGAGTCATTCTGTTCCAGACTTCTGACCCAAAGAAACTGTACGACAACAAATGTGTGTGGTTTTAAGCCACCATGTTTGTGGCAATTTGTTACAACAATGGAAACAGGTGTGAGCCTGTGTGTACTTGTGCCTAGAGCCTGCAGGACTTTGTCCACTGAGGAAAGGAAGCCTTTGGGGAGGAGGAAGCTCAGGGCAAATCCATCTGATTTTATCCATATCCATTTCCCTTGAAAATTACTTGCCAAATAGGAGGACAAGCAATTGAAACAAAAGCTCCATCTTCTTTGAAATTAGGAGACACAAGGACCTCCCCACACCTTACTATATGAAAATGGAAGCAAATGAAGACCTCTGATTCTGACTACATGGCGGACTAGCGCTCCCAGGGGCCCTGGCTGCAGAGCAACCAGGTCCTGCAGGTGACTCACTTTTTGATGTACCGTTGAGCTCTCCACAGGCAGAGGAAGTCTCCAAGTTCCCCCACCTCTGCAAAAAGAGTTCAGAGCAGAGTGACAGTGGTCACTCGTGGGCACGCAATAAGACAGGGATGTGTTGAGAGCTGACGCCAATGGACAGAAACATCACCAACTTAGAGACTGGGCTGTGGGCCGGCTGCACCGTGGAGCAGCTGAGCTTGGGGCCCTTGTGTTGAGCTAAGGAAGGCTGAAGTGTGTAGGGTCTGCTGACCCACAGATCTCTATCAAAGTAGACACAAATCCTCTGATGGTGAGCCTCCCCAATTAAGACCTGAGAGAAGTTCCACAGGTAAAGAACTAGCAATGAGTTCACGATCAAAGGACAACAAGTACAAAGTCTACAGCGAAGATTAGTGAGAACCAGAAGAAATGAGAAACATCAGATCAGGTCCTCGGGTTATAACTATCTAATACAGAATGCAGAATAGCCGTGTATAAAGTATAAAGTTCTGAAGGATAACATCAGAAAGATGAGGAAGCAACCAGAACTGAAAATGGACACAGGGATGATAAACGACTTAATGAGTCATGGAAGGGCTGCACTCCTGAAGTGTGGAGGCCGGGCGGAAGCACGAGGTGCAGGCCCGAAGCGTGGAGACTGGACAGAGAGCGCGAGGGGGAGCAGGGGTCAAACCAGGCCATTCGCATGAAAGCCTGTCAAGAGGCTGACTCCAGATTATCCTGTGCGGAAGATAGAAAGTAGAGACTGAAGTAATTAAACCAGAAAAGCTTTGTACTCAGGGACATGAGACCAGGACAGAGATGGAACACCCCCAAAAAACAATGTGTGAAAATGGAAAGCAAATGAACACCTCTGATTCTGAGAATGAAAATAGAGAAAAGTAAAAACTGTGCCCTTTGAACAAGACCCCAGACCCCTTCTCTCACCCAGTTTGTGAATGTCATGAGTCAAGCTTAAGCCTCAGTGCAGTAGATTAGGGGAACTTTCTTTTGAAAAACTTTGGGAAAAGCACAGAAATGACGGGACAGAGGTCAAATCGAAATATTTGGTATTATATATGACACTGGACTTTTTTTTTTTTGAAGGAGAGTCTCACTTTGTTGCCCTCAATAGAGTGCCGAGGCATCAAAGCTCACAGTAACCTTATACTCTTGGACTCAAGAGGTCCTCTTGCCTCAGCCTCCCTCCTCAGCCAGGCACCTGCCACAATGCCTGGCTATTTATTTTGGAGATGTAGTCTTGCTCTTGCTCAGGCTGGTCTTCGACTCCTGAGCTCAAGCAATTCGCTTATCTCAGCCTCCCAAAGTGCTAGCCTGACACTGGACTTCTGAATAGCAACTTTGGAAGCTGAAAGAAGCATTCTTTCCAAGTTCTAACTGAATATGATTTTCAATTCAGATTTTTATACCCAACTCAATAATCAATCAAGTGTAAGATTAAAATAAACATACTTTCAGATTTTTTAAATCTCAAAAATTTGCTACTTCCTAAAGATATCATAGGGTATGGTCCACAGAAAATAAGGACAAAAACTATGAAGATAAAAACCTGGGATCTAGAAATAGGTGATTCAGCCAGAAGAGAGACAAAGACAATTCTCATGCTGGAAATGAAGGGAGATCCCAGAATGACTGCAGTGGCCCAGTCTAGTCCAAACTAAAGCAGAAGAGGCTCCAAACAGAACTGAAAAATCAACCACATGTATAATTGTGTACACTTATCTTTACAGAGCTATTGGGGGATACAGAAAAGTCCAAATATAAAAACAAGTCAGGAAATACTTTATATAAAGAAATATTCATTAGTATACTACCTGGCACAGAGTAAACAATATTTACATGCTCAAAATACAGTAGAACCTCCATAGCTGACCACTGGCCTGTACTGACTGGTCCTTAAGTTGACCTAATTTTCATAGACCAGACATGCACCACATGCACAGATTACTACAGCAGGCCTTATGTTGACCACCTCCCTATGTCGATCAGTTTGTAACGCTCCTTTGAAAGGTTAACTTATAGAGGTTCTAGTATAATTTCAAAATCTGTATATGGAATTAATCAAAATATTGCTATAGCTATGCTGAAAAGAGGAAGGGGGATTGTAAGAAAATGGACAGTAAATAGATAATGTCCAACACGAAGGAACAGAGAGAGAAATACATGTGTATGACTTATAAACATGGAGGTTAACAGTGAGAAGAGTTGAAAGGGAGTCAGAGTAGGGGATGGGGTCACGGGAGATGGCTGGTTTGGGTTATAAGTCTTGTAACACAATTCGGCTTTTTAAACTATGTGGATATGATACTTTAATAAAAAAACAAAATTAAAAATAAAAAGGATGACTCTGCTGCCCTAGATGCCACTTGTCAATGACTGCATTCACTCTGGATCAAAGGACGGGGATGTTTAAGATGCTCTGTGCAAGCACAATGGCATTTACTACCTCATATCCCTAGGGCTGCTTTCCTTAAGATGTAGACAATATCTCCCAGTAACGTTCCCCCAGGGACCCATATAAACCATGTCTATCATCAGCAAACGAAGGCTCACTAAAATTAAGCCTTTTTCACACAGCCTCAAGCTATCACCCTGGATAGAGTGCCAGGGCATCATAGCTTACAGCAACCTCCAATTCCTGGGCTCAAGCGAGTCTCCTGCCTCCGCCTCCCAAGTCGCTCGGACTACAGGTGCCCACCACAATGGCCGGCCATTTTTTGATTTCAGCTATCATTGTTGTTTGGAGGGCCTGGGCTGGATTTGAACCTGCCAGCTCAGGTGTACATGGCTGGCACCTTAGCCCATTGAGCCACAGGTGACGAGCCAAAAAATGTTTTTCACTAAAAAAAATTTAAGGAATGAAAATAAGAAAAAATCTATCTGACTATTAAGTTTGGGAAAAGAAAAAAATGGTTCTATGTATCTTTAACTTATATAATATTAATGACCCATAGTCTCAGGTTGGTTTAGTAGACGTTGATCTATGATCATTATAAATTTGAATGCACTAATACCTTCTCTCTATTTTTTAAGGTAGATAATTTCCTCCTAATATTACATATTCGAATTTTCTTTTTTTCATAATTTTAGATTTTTTTTTTTTTTTTTTTTTTTTTTTTTTTTTTTTTTGCAGTTTTTGGCCAGGGCCGGGGTTTGAACACATTACTTCCAGTATATGGGGCTGGTACCCTACTCCTTTGAGCCACAGGCACTGCCCCATAATTTTAGACTTTTTTAAAAAACTTAGTTTCTGTACAGATTTTTTTCTGCATTTTGCTTCACATACACGTAATTCTCTTCCTATATGGATTTTCCTAATTTCTTTTAACAAGTGAACAGTTTATTAAAATTAAACAAAGATATAATGTGATACAGTACAAGCAAGACACTCAAGATAGGTATAATAATATTACTCACAGAAAAACTTAAATTTCACCTCAAAAAAAAAAAATCACAAAAGAGAAAGCCATTTCACTGTTATAAAATAAGTCTTATAAAAGACTTGTAAAGAATTGCTTGTCTTATAAAATCATTCTGGTCTATGAGTTTATGATAGTTTGAACTTAGTTATTTAATTTAATTCATTGCTTAATTACTGTTTTCCTATGAATGATTATACTGTGGTTAATATGTTAGCATAACAGTATTCCTAGATAGTTTTTTGTTTGTTGGGAGGTTGGGCTTTGGGGGGGGCAGAGTTAATACTTTGCATGAAATATCTTATTTTATCTTATCTTATTTCATAATTTTTTATTACAAGTTCTTAGCATTCTTAATTTCTCATTTATAACTTAATACTTATTTTCTTTATTTTTATAGCTTTTACACAATTTATATATTATAAAATAAAAGTAAAACTTTTAAAAATTCTCTTTTAACCGTTTTAAATTCATAGAGAATGAATTCTTTGTTTTGTATATATTACAATTTTTGTTTCTTCACAATTTAAGACTTACTTTGACTCTTTGTTTTTTTTTTTTTATTGAGTCATAGCTGTGTACAATAATTCAGTCATGGGGTACAGTGTGCGGGCTTCACATACAATCGGAGATATTTTTATCAACCTGATTGATATAGCATTCATGATATTTTCTCATTTACTATGTGAAAACATTTTTGATCCGTGTTTAGAAGTTTTCTCCTGACCCTTCAAATATGCACCACAAGTGTGATCTCACCCTTTATCCTCTCTCCCCCAACCCTCTCCCTGCCCTTCCCTCCCTCTCCCCTTTCCCCATCTTATTGTGCAATAAATGGGTTGTAGCCTTTGCTTGAAAGATATAAATTTGCTTCATATTAGGGGTGTATACATTGGATACTTTTTCTTCCATTCTAGAGATACTTTGCTATGGAGAACATGTTCCAGCTCCATCCATGT
>CAUYRH010009964.1:0-65475 GCA_963574655.1 Perodicticus potto | reverse complement strand
ATAAATCAATAGTGGTCAAAACAGCATGGTACTGGCACAAAAATAGAGAGGTAGATGTATGGAACAGAATTGAAGACCCAGAGGTGAACCTAGACACTTATCATCATTTGATTTTTGATAAGCCTATTAAAAATATAAATTGGGGGAAAGATTCCCTATTCAATAGATGGTGCTGGGTGAACTGGCTGGCGACTTGTAAAGGACTGAAACTAGACCCACACCTTTCTCCTCTAACAAAAATTAACTCTCACTTGTTAAAGGACTTGAACTTACGACACGTAACTATAAGAATTCTTAGAGAGAGTGCAGGGGAAATGCTTGAAAAAATTGGCCTGGGAGAATACTTTATGAGGAGGACACCCTGGGCAATTGAAGCAACATCCAAAATACACTACTGGGATCTGATCAAATTAAAAAGCTTTTGCACTGCCAAGAACACACTAAGTAAAGCAAATAGACAACCCTCAGAATGGGAGAGGATTTTTGCAAGTTATATTTCCGACAAAGGTCTAATAACCAAAATCCACAGAGAACTCAAACTTATTACTAAGAAAAAAACAAGTGGTCCCATTTCATTGTTGGCAAGAGCCATGAACAGAAGCTTCTTTAAAGAAGACAGGTGCATGATTTGCAGACACATGAAAAAATGCTCATCATCTTGAAAGAAATGCAAACCAAAACCACTCTGAGATACCACCTAACTCGAGTAAGACTAGCCCACATCACAAAATCCCAAAACTACAGATGTTGGCGTGGATGTGGAGAAAGGGAACACTTCTGCACTGCTGGTGGGAATGCAAGATAGTATGTTCCTTTTGGAAGGAAGTTAGAGAACTCTCTGGGATCTAATAGATCTACCATTTGATCCTGTAATTCCTCTTCTAGGTGTGTATTCAAAGGACCAAAAATCACATGACAGTAAAGATACTTGCACCAGATTATTCATCGCAGCTCAATTCATAATTGCCAAGTCATGGAAGAAGCCTAAGAGCCCATCAACCCATGAATGGATTAATAAATTGTGGTATATGTATACCATGGAATACTATGCAGCATTAAAAAAATGGAGACCTTATCTCTTTTGTGTTTACATGGATGGAGCTGGAAAATATTCTTCTTAGTAAAGTATCTCAGGAATGGAAAAAAAAGATCCAATGTACTCAGTACTACTGTGAAACCAATTTATAATCACTCACACTTGTGTATGAAAAATGAAACACAACTATAGCCTAGGATGAAGGAGGAAAGGGAAGAGAGAGGGGAAGGGAGGTGGGTGGGATGATGGAGGGTTAGTAGGGAGACCACACCTATGGAGCATATTGCAAGTACAAGTTGGATCTATTAGGTGTAGAACACAAATGTCTTAATGCTGTAATCGGGAAAAAGGTGAAAGCTATGTTGATTAGTAGCATGTAAGCACTCCAATTTGTACAAATAATCAACACTATAAATCCCATAATGGCGTAAATGTATGTATGATCTATGTACTTAATAAAAAATAAATTAAAATGAAAAAAAAATAACTTCTCATCAAAACACATTGAGTAAAAATACATGTTCCAGAGTGAGTGAAGAGGTCAGCAACATGTATAACTGACGAAAAAAAAAAAAAAAACTTGAGAATTTATAAGATATGCTACAAATTATTCAGAAAAGAAAAATGACCAAGCAGAAAAATGGGTAAGAGTTTGGCTGTCTCAGAAGAGAGGATCTAAATGGTTGATGGTCATATGAAAAGTAGCTTTGTGTGTTATTAGTTTTCAGGGAAATGTAGAACTGAACCATGATATATACCACACACCCATTAGCATGGCTAAGACTTACAGTATCAAGTGTTGGTGAAGATGTGAAACTACTGCTTTTTATCACATACTGCCGTGGGGACAGTTGATAGAATTAATTTGGAATACTGGTGGTATGGCCTAGAGCTGAACACACATGGACCTCAAGATGCAAAAACACCACTCTGGGCTGTATACTCATTTAATGGAATTGACCAATGGAAAATAACAAAAAAGTAACTACTGCTACATGGAACCTCACGGTAGTTCTCAGAAACGTTATGACTGACAAAAGCCAGACATAGAATATATATCAGGCCAGGCACAGTGGCTCATTCCTAACACTGTAATCCTAGCACTCTGGGAGACCAAGGTGAGTGCATTGCCTGAGCTCAGGAGGTTGAGATCAACCTGAGCAAAAGTAAGATTTCATTTCTACTAAAAATAGAAAAAACTAGCAGGGTGTTATGGCAGAAGCCTGTAGTCCTGACTACTGGGGGGAGGCAGAGGCAAGGGGATCACTTGAGCCCAAGAGTTTGAGGTTCCTGTGGGCTGTGATGCCACAGCATTCTGCCGGAGGCAACAGAATGAGACTCTGTCTAAAAAGAAAAAAATATATATATATACACACACATATATATATAGTCACCTGATTCCATTTATATAAACTTCAAAAAAACAGGCAGCAGAACTAATCTATGGCATTAAAAGTCAGGGTAGTGATTAGCAATGCAGAATTGCAAATGGAAGGGGGCATTATGGGATTTCCAGGGTGTTCATCAACTGTTCCGGTCCTTGATTTGGGTAGAGGTTTCATGAATTCGTTCACCGGGTGAAAATGCTTCTAGCCATGCAATTTTGATTTGTGAGTTTTTCTGTAGATGTGTTTTACTTCAAAAAATAATTTATTATAAAGATACTTAAGAGACAGAACAAACTTCAATACATGGTTCTTAATTGAAGCCTGCTTTGAGGGAGGTACTGTATAAAATTTGGACAAATGGAGAAGTACCAATGTAAACTAGATATCAAATGATGTTAGGAAATTATAGTTAATCTTACATGTGATAATTATTCTTTAGTTATATGTAGGAGGACATATTTTTTCAGATGCATGTTGTAGTATTTTGGGATTAAGTGTCCTGATGTCTGTAATTTACGGTAAGTCCCCACTTAAAATTGTGGATAGGTTCTTGGAAACCACAACTTTAAGTGAAATGACCTATAATGAAACCAATTTTAACCATAGGTTAATTGATATAAATACAATTTAAGTTCCTAATAACATATTTCTGATCACATTTCTGATCATAAAAATATCACCAAATTAATAAACAAAGACCAAAATACTTCTAATAAACTTAAACATTAAAATTAACGTGAGCTGTGCATGCAGTTAAGAAAGGTTAATAAGACAAGGCCATTATTTGCCCAGTTATTCCAGTTCAAGGTCTTGGGTGGTGGGGGCCTATTCAGGAAATTCAAGGCAAGAGGCAGGAACCAACACTGGCCAGGACACCAGCCCATGGCCAGAGGCACTCACACCCACACTGGGGCCATGTAGACATGCCAGTTCATGTCACGTACACATCTTGATGATGTGGGAGGAAACTGGAGTACCCAGAGAAAACTCACACAGACATGGAGGGAATGGGCAAACTCCATACACACAGTGGCCATGCTAGGAAGCAGTTTTTTTTTTCTCATCAATGTTGTCTCATCAACAAAATGACATTAAATGAAACAGTATTGCTGAGGACCTTCTGGACTTTAAAATGGTTCAGTAAGAAAAAAAATATAACACTAGTTAGTTAGCCCAGGGTTACAAGGTTGGCTCAATATATGTAAAACTATAAATATAATAAACCACATAAGTAAAAAACATACTATTCTATCAACTATGCAGAAAAGGCTTTTGATAATATCCAGCATCTCTTCATGATCAGAACACATAAGAAAATAGGCTTAGATGGGACATTTCTTAAACTGACAGAAGCCATCTATAGCAAACCTATAGCCAGTGTCATATTGAATGGAGTAAAATTGAAAAGATTTCTGCTCAGATCTGGAACTAGACAAGGATGCCCATTGTCACCACTGCTATTCAACATAGTAGTGGAAGACCTAGCCATCACAATCAGGTAAGAGATGGGGATCAAGGGTATTCAAATTAGGTCAGAGGAGGTTGAACTCTCAGTCTTCGTGGATGACATAATCTTATATGTGAAAAACCCCAGGGACTCAACTACAAAGCTCTTAGACGTGATCAAGGAATATAGCAATGTCTTGGGATACAAAATGAATACTTGCAAATCAGTAGCTTTCATATATACCAATGATAGTCAAGCTGACAATATAGTCAAGGACTCTATTCCTTTTATAGTAGTGCCAAGGAAGATGAAATACCTGGAAATTTCTCTAACAAAGGATGTGAAAGATCTCTATAAAAAGAATTATGAAACTCTGAGAAAAGAAATAGCTGAAGATGTTAACAGATAGAAAAACATACCATGTTCATGGCTGGGAAGAATCAACATTGTTAAAATGTCCATACTACCTAAAGCAATCTACAGATTTAGTGCAATCAAAGCACCAATGTCATACTTTAAAGAAGTTGAAAAAATAGTACTTCTATATGGAATCAGAAAGAAACCCTGAATAATCAATACATTACTTAGAAATAAAAACAAATCTGGAGCGGCGCCTGTGGCTCAGTGGGTAGGGTGCCGGCCCCACATACCAAGGGTGGTGGTTTCAAACCAGGCCCCTGCTAAAACTGCAAAACAAAAAAATAGCCAGGCGTTGTGGTAGGCGCCTGTAGTCCCAGCTACTCAGGAGGTTGAAGGGAGAGAATTGCCTAAGCCAAGGAGTTGGAGGTTGCTGTGAGCTGTGACACCACAGCACTCTACTGAGGGTGATAAAGTAAGACTCTGTCTCAAAAAAGAAAAAAACCCCAAAAAACAAATCTGGAGGCCTCATGTTACCAGACTTTAGGTTATACTACAAATCCGTAGTGATCAAAACAGCATGGTACTGGCACAAAAATAGAGATATATGGAACAGAATAGAAAATCTGGAGATGAACCCAGTCACATATCATCCTTTGATCTTTGATAAGCCTAACAAAAACATACATTGGGGAAAAAAATCCCTATTTAACAAATGTTGCTGGGAGACCTGGCTAGTGACCTATAGAAGACTGAAACTGGACCCACACCTTTTACAACTAACAAAAATTGACTCTCACTGGATAAAAAATTTAAATTTAAGACACAAAACTATAAAAATAATAGAAGAGAGTGCAGGGAAAATGCTTAAAGATCTTCACCTGGAAAATATTTTATGAGGAGGACTCCCCTGGTAGTTGAAGCAATACCAAAAATATATTACTAAGATTTGCTCAAAAAACCTTTTGTGCAGCTAAGGGCACTATAAGTAAAGCAAACAGACAGCCTTCAGAATGGGAGAAGATTTTTCCAGGTTATGGTTCTGACAAAGGTCTGATAATTAGAATCTACAGAGAACTCTAATCAGTAAGAAGAAAACTTGAACAGAAACTTATCTGAAGATGGCAGGTGCATGGCCATCTTTAATCATCAGAGAAATACAAATCAAAACCACTTCGAGGGCAGCACTTGTGGCTCCAAGGAGTAGGTTGCTGGGCCCAGATGCCCAAGGTGGGGGGTTCAAACCCAGCCCTGGCCAAAAAAAAAGCTTTGAGATATCATCTAACTCCAGTAAGATTAGCCCACATCACAAAATTCCCATACTGCAGATGTTGGCATGGATGTGGCGAGAAGGGGACACTTCTACACTGCTGGTGAAATTGCAAACTAATACAACCCTTTTGGAAAGAAGTATGGAGAATTCTCAAGGAACTAAAAGTTGATCTACCATTTGATTCTGCAATTCCATAACTAGGTGTCTACCCAGGTGAGCAAAAATCATTTTACAAAAGAGTCATTTGCACCAGAATGTTTATTGCAGTCCATTTTGTAATTGCCAAGTCGTGGAAGCAGCCCAATGCCCATGAACCTATGAATGGATTAACAAATCATGGTATGTGTATACTATGGAATACTATGCAGCCATAAAAGCATGGAGACTTTACACTTTATATGTTTACCTGGATAGAGTTGGAACATATGCTTCTTAGTAAAGTATCTTAAGAATGGGAAAAAATGTATCCAAGAACCAATATATATAATCACTTTATATCACTCATCATATGCTTCTTAGTAAAGTATCTTAAGAATGGGAAAAAATGTATCCAAGAACCAATATATATAATCACTTTATATCACTCATCAGGTGATAAAACACAAATCTAGTCCAGCAGGAAGGTGGAGAGGGGAGGGGGCAGAGAGAGTTGAGGGAGGAGGGAGGGCATTGGCTAATGTGCACAATACAAGGGTGTATTTCAAAACAACTAAGAATAAATTATAAAGGTCTCACCACAAAATATAGGTAATGGTTATGTTAATCAATTTGATTTAAGCATTCCACATTGCTTATCAAATCATCATGTTGTACCCTATAAATGTATACAATTATGATTTAATAAAGAATTAAAAAATACAGCAAAATGAAAATTTTGAATCTAAGTGGTAGCGATAGAGATCCTCAAAATAATTGGGTTTTTTCCTGTATCAACATTTTTGTGATAATTTTTTTTGAAGATATTTTAAAAAATTACATCCTTTCCACAGAAGGAAATAAAAAGAAAAGGAAATAAGCTAGAAGAAAAAATCTGAAGCTCAGAACGTTAAAGTAATTTTGAAAAGAATTGTTAGATCTAAGTGGTGATTATAGGGGTACTGGAAATAATTTGGGCTTTTTTGTATATGTTTAAATATTTTGTGATAATTTTTTTTAAAAGCTGTATTTTGAAAACTTATGTTGTTTTCACAGAAGAGTAAAAAATCTGAAGCTTAGCAAGTTACAGTAACTTGCCATGGTAAGTTTCGAATCCGGGACTATTCTGAATGCAGGTGCCAGGAAAAGAAAACATAACCTTTCAGGAACTGGAAAGAGATTGAGTTACTGTATTATGTGATGTGCTCGTTTTATAGAAAAGGAAATAAGCTAGAAGTCAGACTTCTTGAAATTTTAATGCAGTGGACAAATATTTGAAAGCCTGACTTGCCTTGGTGTTAGCTCTGTTTTACCAAAGAATAGAGAAACTCTGGTGTCTTTAGCTATGAGAATTCACATTTACTCATTAATTATATGTGAAAGAAATAATAAGATTACATACTTAACGGCATTTGTGTAGCAAATGTATCCCCTTAAGTTGCTGCAAGAGTTATTTTGTTCCCAGTGGATATTACTCTGCTTGTCCCGCCAACACTAATGTGTGTTATGTTCCTTAAACTGATCATTCAGAGGCCAGACACTCAAACAGCCCATGAATGTGGGTTTTTCTTCATTCAGCCCCATTCGTATCAACATCAAAGCCTGACCATTGTTATTAACTCAGAATTATGGACAGGCTTGTCTTTGTGAAATGTATCGCCTGTGGTGTCTAGTACACTTAAATTACTCTAAGCCCATGAACACCCCAGTTTCTGTGTGGGTGTAAGCTTCCAGCACCAGAAACACCACTGTTGACATATGATATTTTATTGACTTATTTTATTTTTCCCTCTTTTTTTTGTAAATAGTAACTTATATCTTGGCATGTAGTCTCCTTTAGTCCCTTAAGAATTGCGAGTCAGAATGAAGGGAAGCCATAAAACTGAGAAATATTAGGGGAAGCATCAAAGCTGGTTATTCAAGGCTGTCAGAAGGCCCCGGCAGGGTGGTGGGCCTCCAGCCATGGGCCAACCCTGCTGGGTTTTCTCCACACTCTTTCTTCCCTGGATGCATTGACAAGACTGAGGCAGATGTGGAGGAAATTGTTGGAAAATTTTAGCCTAAAACCTTCAAAGTGTCATCTAAGAGCTGTTTCTCTTCAGAACAGAACTTGGGAAATAGGCTTAGTGGTGACAAGAATTTAAGCCGATGAGCAGGAAGGAAATTTAGATAAGAGCATGGGCTCAAGAGTCCTGGCCCACACTGACCAGCTGTTTGACCTTAGGAAAACGAATGAACCTCTCTGAGCCTCTGTTGCCTCATCTATAAAACATATGTACTGCATAGCATCGTTTGGGGAACTAGATAGCCTACATACAAAAGACTCAGGATGGTTCTTTGCCTCTTTGCCTACTTGCCCTGGCGATGGAGGCTCATTCGCTGCCTATGGTGAGTGTACCTTGCTCTGTAAGCCTGTATCTTGCTCTTACTCTGTAAACCTACCTTTCTCTTCCTTAATAAACTTTGCTCCGTGCTTTAAAAAAAAAAAAAAAATTAGGATGGTGTCTGGCCCATAGTAAATGGTCCTAAGCATTTTACTGTAGTCCCTCAAGTATTCTTGGGAAATCTCTGAGACAGGCACTTTCAAACTTTCCCCCACCAATTTCTTCTCCCATCCCCTTCCTTAGCAGCTCACCTACCTTCAGAGAGGGGTTGTGGGAATTTTGTTTGTTCCGTGTATTGAACAGTTTCATTTCATTTATTGAGTACCTGCTGTGTGCTGGGTATTATGTTAGTACTAGCATTTTTTAGAGGAATGCGTGGACCCCTTGCCCTCAAGGTGCTTAGGGTCTGCTAGGAAGGCTGGCATGCAAACACACACCTTGTAACTTGGCAGATGTTAAACTCTTGAGAGCACAGAGGAAGTGATTGCCTCTACCTACGAGATCCAGGAAGGCTTCAGCAAGGAGGCATTACTTGAACTGGATCTTCAAGATCAAACAGGAGTTTACACCATAACCTCGGGTTTGGCAAAAAATCCTGAATTTGGGGTTGTTCAGCATAGTGAGCAGGAACAGCAGGGATGCTTTCTTGAAGTTTTTACAGGTCCTTACATCCGATAATTTAGAGTGGTGAGCACTAGCCTAACTATTTAGAGATAAGAGCATGAACTTTAGAGTTAATATAGACCTGGGTTTGAACCTGGATAGATCTTCCCATATCATTTACCAACTATGAGACCTTGGGGAAGTTTCTTAATAGCTCTGAGTACCATCTGTTAAATGGGGTTAATCATTGTTGAGTGGAGTTGCCTCTTGAGAATCTTGTTTTTTGAAGTCAGCATGGAATATAAAAACGGGAAATGTTCAAAATGATTGGCAAGTGTACCTCCCATAAATAAGATGTATGGGGCCATTTCATGCTGAATGGTACCCGTGAACCCTGGAATCACAACATGAGGACTGAGATACGGGAGGAAGAGCAGATTTACCTTCCTCATCTCAGGGTCATGGAGGGCACAGGTTCATTGAAAAAAAGTGGCTGTCGGATCTTTGACACCTGGAATTTTTCACCTTTTTTTACTCCTTTAATTTTCACTGAGTGCCTATCCTCAGGTTCACTTACGGGTTAAATTCACATAGGTCATGACTCCATTAACCCACTTCATGAGGCTCTTAGGAGATTACCCATATGAAGTGCTTCAGGCAGTGATGGGCAGTCATCACACCATGAATTTAGCCCCCTCCTCTTCCCCCTCATCATCCTCACAGGCTAAGATGATGAATAAAGAGAGAGGAATTTATTTGACTAACTGGACCAAATGACTACATTTTCATTCATTGGCTTTACTCCATCTCGTAGGCCAAACATCCCATGCCAAATACATACCAAATTGGCATTCTTTCCTAGATCTTCCTTCAAAAGTTGGGAGCTGACGCATGCTTTTTCTCATCTGCAAGTAGAGCTTAATGGCATTTTCTGTCTGATAGGAATGAGGGTGTTGTCAGAAAGTATGTATCTGTTAAAGTACTCTAAAAAAGCAAACTGGCAAAATATTGCAAATTGTCATTATCATTTCTGTATTACTGTCCATAGTGGGTGAGGGCATACCACTTGTGGAAGTTGGACCCAGCCTTTTCCCCTCAATGCCTTGAAAATCAAAAGAAACAATTTTTGTAGTCTTATTTGTTTTTTTTTCTTTTTTTAATACCCTGCTTTTTTGCTAGAATTTGAAAAAAAAAAAAAAGGCTGAAAGATCGATCTGTGTATTTCAAAGAGTAACAGGAAGAATTGTTTTAAGCCCGGTGTATGTCAGCTGAGTTTTGAATCTCAAAATACTTCTCTGTGTGTGTGTGTGTGTGTGTGGCTTCTCAAAGATGTGGAGATGTGGAATAAAAATGGTAATTGGCCTTTAACGAGAGAGCTGAGAGAACTGTTTCTGTATATTATATGGCTGTGAGCTGGATTTTAAATGTTTGATTAAGTTATTAGAGTGTTTTGCTTTGGCATAATGTACTATAAATTCACGATTGCTGGCCAAAACAGTTAGTCAGTGGAGAAGAATAAATTGTTTTGAGAGGTGCTTTGAAACCAGGATTTTATTCTCTTGGAAAGACAGGGCTTTAAATAAATCACATAATACAAATGAGAATTTCCATAATTGAGGTTCTAACTAGGAAGATCCCTAGGAGCTTTTGGTGAGGAAAATGAATAAAGACATTCCAGGCTATGCCTTAATTTGCTTTTCATATATTTTTTAAAATTTATGTTTTGAATGTTCTACTTTGTTTTTAGGGGCCCAGAGACCAAACAGCTCAGCACAAGCCCAATTGAAGTACACGGTATTAAACACTTTGCCTCTGAGAGGCGAGTGCTGGAAGGAGGCCATTATGTTAAACAAATGAATTCAAATGAGTCTGGGGTGGCTCTTCTTTTGCAGTATTTCCAAGCCTTAGAGGCCCCTGACAACGGCACCTGTGCCACTACCCAGAGATTCTCTCATAGTGGTCCTCACGCCGTGTTACCCAGTAATGTCATTCCCTTTGTGTTTTTCAAGTATGCCCTTCTTCTTCTGTGACTTTAGGAAATCTGTCTTCGATGGCAACTCTCTTCACTTGTGGCCTCATCCTTTCTCCCTAAGATTCTTCCAGAAGTTTCCTCTCCCTAGCACTTCTAGGCTCTTCTCCCAGGAGCTCCTAGTTAAATAAAGTGCAATCAAATTTCTGTGGTTAGTTCTTGTACTGCTGTATGTATTTGACGTACATATACACTAGAGAACGTTATACTGTGCAGAGTACAAATGTACCATTTATAATTGATTAAGTGGGGGCAGTTGTGGTCATTTCTAGAAAAAGCATACCATCAAGTCCTCCACTGGAAACTTGCGCACTTACTCAGGTGTGTTTCTATGAGATCAAATAAGATAAAGTTTGGACAGCAGCCTTTTGTAGAAGAAGCCTGCTACCCACCAGTACTGCTAAAATGCTAATTTTTTTTGGAGATCAGCTTGGTGATTAGGAGCACAGGCTGAGACCTCAGGCTACCTCTGTCTGAATCTCAGCTCCTCCACTGGCCAGTGGTGCAGACATAGGCAAGTGCTTTGGTCTCCTCATCTGCAAAAGGCTAGGGGTGGGGGAAAGTATTATCTACCCCAGAGTTACTGAGAGGATTGAGGTAATGCATATAAAGTGTCTAGCAAAGTTCCTGGCACGAAGTAAGTACCTGTAATATGCATTCACTATTAATTACATCACCATCCTGATTATCAGAGTTAAGCGACATAATTTAGTAAAAATCTCTTCCTAGAATATAAACAGGTGTAAATTTGAGGATGGACTGTTCAGCTTTTCCCTAACTCGTGGATGCTCAAATATGTGCATCTCATTCCATACGTGCATCTCATACGTGCCAGTGCCTTCCAAGGACAGCCACCCCAAACCCTTGAGTACAGCAGCTCTCCTGCCTTCCATTTAGCCATGACCTTGCAGACCTGCTGCTGCCTGAGACCCACCCTTTTCCATGCTATTCCCTCAATTCCTGCGGGGCAAGGGCTTTAGTGACAGCACTGAAGGAGGCAGAGCTGAGGGGTGTAGGGAGTTCAGAAAAAGTCACTGACAGTGCAGCCTTAGCACATGTCTCGTGGAGGTACCCCCTTGGCTCAGAATGTTAAAATACCCTCCTCTGAACCCCGTATCATATGCTGTCCTCTACGCTAGGATTTTAGCAAGGATTGAAGGTGAGTCTTATTGGAGACCCACTGTTATCACCGCTATACCTGGTGACAAAGTGAGCAAAGGGAGTGAGGGTAGCGTACAGAGTGGTGTCTTTGGTTTGGGCCCAGCCTCATCCTTGGAATGAACGAACAACATGAATCTTGGTTAAATGCCTCTTCTGTGTTACACACAGTGGTCGGTGCTTTGAGTCTACTCTCTGATTTCATTCTCTTGAGGGATCCTGCAAGGTGGGGATTATTGTCAGCATTTTACAAATGAGAAAATGGAATTTTTTCAGGAAAGGTACATAACTTGTTTTCAGTCCTACGGAAAAAAGGCTGACATCTGAGACCAAAGTATAGGAGCCTTTTATGTGTTCTGGGTCTCCAGGGACTCCGGTTTTGTGAGTGAACTGAATGGGAGGGGCGGTGGTGGTGGTTCTAAGGCCACTTGCTGTTCTATCCCTAAAGTGGGGGAAAGGTCAAGGGAAGAAGAGGGCTGAGGATAGTCCACTTAGCCTCTCAAAGGTACCCCTAACAGTAGGCCCTCGGCCACAGAGGCCCAGCTGTTGGGCTTTGCTCTTATCCTCCACCAGCCTCCTGGAGCTCTGGTTTATCCAGCCTGGGATCTCTGGAGCTCCCGCTGTCCATTGAGTGACTTGCAGGTCTGAGGGCTAGCAGAGACTGGGACGTGTGGAGCTTCAGAGATGGGGGCTATCCTCTACTAGAGCCTCCTTCCCCACAACTGCTGACTTCATCCTTGCTGTCCTCTCTTGCTCAAAGGACCACAAACCTGTTGGCTTCTTCTCTGGCCCTGCAGATAGCGTGCTTCAAGCTAGAGCAGCCAAAGCAAGGCTCCCAAACATTCACAGTGCTTAAAATCCTTCCTCGGCTTCCCCGGCCCCTAAAACCAAGCTCAATTCCTTGCCTTGGCGCACAGGCTGCACCTTCACTTTCCCCTCTACTGAGGAATCTCCCTCCACTCCTCCCCCAGTGGCGGGCATTCATCCTTCAACTCTCAGAATGGTCACTTCCTCGGGGACGCCATCCCAGCGCTCAGGCTTGGGCACATAGTCCACTTAGCCATGAGGTCAAAGAAACGCCACTCCGAAGTTCCCTTTCCCATGGAACTGTCGCCCTTTGCTCATCTCAGTCTGTGTTCATGCCTTCATGAGTGATGCTGGGTTCTCAGTTGTCCCCCTCTTTGACCATGAGACCCCTGAGGTAGAAACCATGTGTTCGTGATAAGCACAACACCACTGGCACCGGGCAGCCTTCCTGGTCAGATGTGCACTTACTAATATTTGTCGTGTGAGTGAACAGTGTCCTGCTTTGGGAGATCCCAGTTAGAACACAGAGAGGGGTGGCGAGACCTGAGTTCCCCGTGTTACCCCACACCACTGTCCTGGCATCTCCCCTTGGACAGGCTTGGCTAGCTTGTTCTCTAGCCAGCTCCCTTTCCACCCACCCCACAGAGGAATAGTAAGAACCTCCTAAGTAGTAACTGTGAGGCAACAGTTCTCTCTCGGAGAGGAATCCATTTGTGAAACTTCTTTTAGAACTGCCTTGACCTCTCCCAGGCTGTGATGTAAGACTTGCCACTTAGCAGGTACTCTGAGAACATTTGCTGAATACCCAGCAACATACTACTTTCAACATCCTTATTAGTAGCAGTTTTTTTTTAACTGAGGTATAATTTTAAGTGTTTACTACTTTTAAAGTATACGTTTAATTTAAAAAAATAGGTAAGCCATTGAGAGTCGGGTGGAGTAAATATAGTATGTCGGTAAGCCAGGTAATGCATAACATTTTTCTATATACCATCTAATTGCTACAGTGATATCCCATTATGTGCTTGGTGTACATACATTTCCTTGTTTATTCCTGGAGTATATATTATCATCCCATTTTACCAGGAAGGAAAGTGAGGTTCAGTGAGGCTAACTAAGACCAAGGTCTCCTTGCTGTGAGACGTGTAGTCAAGATTTGCAAGCATCTGTCTTCCAAGGCTAATGATCTTGCCATTTCCTAATCCTGTGTATCTTCTTAAAGATATAAGCAGTGAAAACCAGGTGCGATTACAATGCCAAGAGCCTGCTTGTTCTGTGTATCTTGTAAACAAGTCCTGGGGCCAGAATCCAAGGTGAAGGACCCGTTTCTCAGCCCTGCTCATTCTCTGCAGCCTCCTCCTTCTCTCCATGATATTCCTGCAGATGGTCCGGAAGACAGACTCACAGGCACTTCTACAGAAACAGATCTCTGAGTCAGCCCTTGGAAAAAAAGCAATCTCTTTGCTGGTTTTGTTTTTCTTGGTTGATTTATTTGACAAGGACCCATTTTATACATCATTTTTGGAATTTCAAAATCTTTTTTATCTCCAAAGGTTTCTCTTTAAAAGCATAAGCAGAAATAAAAGAAAGATTACATATGTGACTTCCAGTATGATGCTTTCTAAACCCTGAGCTCTGCCTTTGCCTTAATTTTCCTACCCTGAGATTACACAGGTTGCAGAATAGGGGACTGAAAAGAGCTAAATCCTATCAGGTAAGAGTCCTGATTTGCACTAATTCCTAACTACATGTCTCTATCACTTTTGTTTGACTTGGCAAGACACCTACGCTGCTAAACCCGTAGAGGAAGAGCACATGAATTATTCACTCTCTAACGGGTTCTTTGGTAAGATTAGGTGTTAGAACCAGCCAAACAACAGAAGGAAAGGTTCCCTGCTCCTGCTAGCTGCAGGCTGCAGCTTCAATTACTGTGGTCTTTTTTACCTGGAGGTCAAAGAAACACCACTCCAAAACTTTCTGCAATATTCTAGGCTGCAGTTCCTGGGGTCTCAGCTTTGGCAACAAGTCACTTGCAGAGACATTTCTCATCCCAGCACATGGCACATCAGATGCAATCAAAACAAGCACCAAGCTTCCCTGGGAACTCATTCTGGTTTAACATGTGTTTCAGCTGTGGGAAAAGCACAGGGGGGGAAAAAATCCAAGCTGAATTTACAGTTGCCTTTAATAACCCATGCAGCTAAATTTATTAGGTCACAATGCCCCTTTGAACTGTGGCGTGGAATTTTCCATGTAGAGTCTAGTTTCTCCGGTGAGAAGCAGACTTTCCTGGTTTTGTTCATCTCCTTGTGTGAACTCCTGTGCCTCGGGCTGTTTGTGGCAAGAACCAGCTTTGATCAAGGGTGGGCTGGAGAGATTTCCCCATGCTTCTTGGCCCTTCTATGTGGATGACAGTGGCCCAGTGCTAGTCCACGTACGTGTTGGCCACGTTTGTACCAGCTTTGCGTGAAAGGTCTGGATCCTGAGCTCCTCCTCCTCCTAAGGACGCTTAAAGCAAAAATTCTGCATCATTTTTTGCAAGCTCTGTTTCCCCCCATGCTTTCTTATTTTGCTAAGAATAAGCTACAGTATAACTTTGGCAGTTTCCTTAAACTGTTCTACTTGAACCAAAAAAGTTCAGGGCTGAGATGTTTATTCAGTCGCTTCTAAGTCTCAAGGCCTAGAAATCAGAGAAATAATTTGCTTAGATCTTGGAGTATCTTTTTCTTCCATCACAATCCCAACAAGTGATTCTTACCTGTAATCGACACCGAGATCAAATCAATGATTGCCAAATTGATATTGAACATTTACTGTGTGCAAAATTCCTTGCTAGTAATGGTGGGGAAATAAAAAGACACAATGGAGTGTATTGACTTCTGAGTGATTATTTTTCTTCCAAGTGCTTTGAGGGGTGGCAGGCATAATATTTTCATGGATTTTTTTTTTTTTTTGGTGGTAATGTGTGTTAGATAAATAGCTCTTCAAATATATGATCTTAGGTATATTTTTGCTTAGGGGTAAGGGTATAGTGGACGTTTAAGTAAAAATCAAGGCAGGTTAATTTACAGAAGTGTACTAAATAATAACGTAGATGATATCTAGGTAGTAAGTCAATGATTAAAAATCTCAAATGCCTCCACCCTAGGAGCACTTAAACACACGTCCCTGAGGAAGGGAGTCAGTTTGTTATTCAGGGAGGTGAGCCGAGGGCTTTTGAGTATTTGATAGAACCTGCTCATTAGCTCGCTCGGCTCACCACACAGCCAAGCCATAATGGACTTTTAATGAAATTGCTCCCCCACGTGTCCTGTGTCCTTCCCGTTGTCCACTCATGGTGACATTAAGATGTAGAGCACTCCCTGCAACCTTGGCTGTCCCACTCTGTGCTTTAGTGTTGCAAGAGAAACAGCAGAGACATGGCAAAGGCAGACACAGCACCAGGAGCAATGGCCAGAGGTCAGAGGAGGGACAGAGACGTTTGGAGGTGTGCCCCGCTCACCCCCTGCAGCAGACCGTGAACAGCGCCCACCATGCGCCCCCAGAGGAGCATTACACCCGTTCAGATGTGTGATGCTGCTGAGAGCACTGAGCGTTGTCTTGCCATCTCTCTGGTGACTAATTTGTGGGCTCTCGCATTTTGCTCTGAGTTAAGTGGTCTTTATGTTCCAATTCTGGCAGCGCTCGAGTGATATACTGTGTCCACGATTCCACACGGTTTATTGGCACTCACATAATGAACAGCCTGTTGAATGGCAAAGAATAGTGCGTAAACAAAATAGCCTGGGCCGGAGGGGAAGCACAAATTTGCTGAGCCATATTTGCTCTGAGTGAATCATGAGATTTTCTTTGGTTAATGTGAGCCAGGATTTTCAACCTGGATGTGTAGATGCACTTCTGTGCTTTGAGATCTGAAAGAGCTTAAGTTTGATTATACAGAAATAAGTCCAAAGACATCTTTGCCTGATAGAGAAAGTTGGAGTCCTGACCCCTGGCAGTGCCTAGTGGGTTAGGGGTCTCAGGAGTGTCCCATTCTTAAGGGAAAGCCTGAGGGCAAAGTACTTTGTCCCAAGAAACCAGATTAGTTGCTTAATACTAAGAGTGCAGGCCCGAGTTAGGAGCCACGTGAAGGGGCAGCCACCAGAAGGGAATGTGGAAGGCGTGAAGCCGAGGGTAGCAGGATTGAGACAGGTCCAGTGTTTGTCATGAGCGGCCCTATCCTCTGTTGTTTGATGGCTGTAGCCTGCTTTGAGAGTACCATTGGTCTGACGAACCAGTTCAGTGCAGGCTTGTGACATGACCTCATTTCTGTCACCAAGTTCACATTAGTTTTCATTGTTACTGTTGACTACTTTTGAATTTGGAAGTATGAGGTATTATATATTCATGGTGCCAAATGATCAAGGATTAGAACTTAGTATATAAAGTAAGTGTTCCTGCTTTACCTGATTCCTGGTTTCCCTTCCCAATTGTCTTCTCTCTTTTGTATGCTTCTGGAAATTATTCTTATGCAAGCTTAGGAGAGAGAAAAAGAATGACTGTGTGTGTGTGAGTGAGAGAGAGAGAGAGAGATCTCATATGCTAACTGGAGCCTGCTTTAGCCATAGATGGAGAAGATTATCATGTATTTGGTGTAGTCAAAGACAAACAGGAGCTCCCATAGCTGAAAAATGCTTATTCCTAAAGCCTGCTTTAGAGTCAGGAATTTTTTTAACCATTTGAGAATTATTTTTTAAATTGCTTTACACGTCCAGATGAAAACTTTTCTTGTATTTGGCTAGGATCCATCTACTAGTTTCTATGTAATAGGACCTGTTGCCCAAGTAGGATGATTTTAGTATCTTCTCATTCCCTGGGACCATTGGTTACATAGGGCACTATGGTGCCCAGAGCAGTATGGGATCCCAAGGGCTGGATGGGAAAGCCATGAGATGGGATGGAACAGCACCCAAGGGTGAGAGCTGTGCTGCTGCTGAGGACACAGGGTGCTAGAGATTGCAGGGTGGATTCCCCGGCTGTCTTGACTGGCCTGCTCGTTTGGCGTGTGAGAAGACAAAAGCTGAAGATGCACAGAGCAGTGGGTCGTGGCATTGCACTGGATTCTGCATCTTTCTCACAGACACGTAGAACATCGAAGTCTTGGCAACTAGAGACCTCTCAAGGTCTCAGAAGGCTCTGGGAGCCATGCAGGAAAAGCCCCTCAAGGAAGACTCCATCATAATCACGTTCCTTTGTTGGCAGATGCCTGCATTTGACTTCATGGTGATAAACTGCTTCTGCGATTCCGTCCTTTGTGTTTCCATGTGTCTGTCTGTGTCTCAGGATAGGAACGGGCAGAATGTGTCACCACTGGCTTCTAGCTGAGGCTGAGTGGGATGAGAAGCCTTCCCTGTGGCGGGGTCCACACTCTCAGGGTTGGCGGGGCAAGCCCCTGGCTGTGTGCCCCAGCAGAGCCCACCCCCTTCCTCTGGGCGGCACAGGTAGCTTCCGCCCATAAGAGTCAGGCAGAGGACAGGAGAGTGATGGTTGACTGAGGCACAGATGAGCTGACAGGTGTGTCCAGCCCAGTTTTGCCACTCACTGGTGGTGTGATGAGCTATGTGACAAGTTTATCTTCAAAGCTTTAAGCCCCCGTTTTATCATCTGTAAAATGAAACTAATAGTGGTCTGTACTTCATAGGGTTGTTGAGGGGATTAAATTAGTTAATACTTAAAATACTTAAGTATTAAATTAAGTACTTAAATTATTAAGTATTAAATACTTAAAACACTAGCAGGAAACTCTCAGAAAAGGTTAGCTGTGGCTCCTGTCACTCTGGAACTGTATCCTGCCTGTGTGGTGACCAGATGCCACCGTCTGCCCTGGGGGTGGGTCAGTCCTCTCCTGTGGTCTTTCTGTTCCTTCTGTTCATCAACAAGCACCGGGCAGGGCTTGAGGTTGATGCTTTATCGCTGCCTCTGTCCTCAGGGAATGTGCCCTCAGGTGGGGACCCTGGAGTGTTTGCTGATCTAATCAGGAGAGTGATTCAGGGCCCATTTCACTGTTTACATTGGCTCTGGGCCTAATCTTGTCTGTCTTAAACTGTAAATCCAAGAGGATGGGCCAGATCTAGTTCAAGTACTGTGCAGAGCGGGGGCCTTCCAACATTTGAATGATAAACAGTGCATCTGGGGAGGGTGCCTGGTTGGTGGCAGCCTCATCATAATTTTACCAATGTTGTCTCCTTTTGAACTTCTTGTTACCTAAAGAGAGTGGTCAATTGGACACAGCATTCTGCTTCCTGCCTTGAATATTGAGTTTTTAATAACCATTTACCAGCTCCAAGGTCTGTGTCAACCTCTTCCATATACATGATCTTGGGATAAGCCTCAGAATTACCAAGTGAGTTGTTCTCTTGTTCTCCCCTCTGCCTAGATGGAGAAATGGAGGCAGAGGGATGTTAAATCACTTGCCAGAGGCCATAAAGGCAGTAAGTGCAGAGCTACAATTTAGGCAGTCCATCTGCAGAGCTCTAAATCCTCAACCCTTAGTCACCTGGAGATATGTTTGACAGGCAGAGGATTGGCAAATCCAGGGCGTGGCCTGGGAAGCTGCATTTCTCACAAGTTTCCAGGAAGGCACTGATGCTTCTGGTCCAGGAAGACGTTGATGCAGCTAGTCCCTGGCCGCATGCTTTAAGTGACAAGGCTTTAAACCAGGAAGCCACATAGCCTTAGCTGGTTGGGTTATTTGTTGTCTGTTTTGCTGAGACTTAAGGCGTGACCTCATACACAATCAGATTGTCTGGTAGCCATCTGACTCCTGCTAAAGATGTCCTGTGAGGCTCTCAGCAAGTGAGCAGCTGATCCCTGCCAGGCTTTGGGGGATGTGCTTTATGAAGTAGGTCCTCTGCCCTTCGAGTTATATGTAGGGTAGCCCCTCTCACTTCTGCATCAAACTAATCCTACTTGATTGAGAGAGAGGACTCCTCTGCCGTCTGGAATTTGTCTGTTTCCCTTGCCTTCCTAGTCTCAGCTGGGCTTCTGGATTTGAGGTTCAAGGGAAGTCACCATGACCTTTATTTTGTACTCCATCCTTTCTCCTCTTGCATTCTCCACCTCTGGTGATTGTAGTATCATTTTTCTTTCATGGCCCCCAGGCTTAAATTCTTCCAGGAGTCTTTGATTCCCAGCAAGGGTGCTATTATTATTGCTATTGGCCGGGAGTGCATATGAGGGTCAGAAGTCTTTCTCAAGGTCATACAGGGAATGAGTTTTTGCTCCAGACTTCTGAGCCCAGAGTGTAACCCAGTGCTCTTGCTCTCAGCCCTCTGCAATGCCACCTCTCTCCTCTCCATCCTTCTTCTATTACAGCTAGAAGCATCTCCATCAAGTGTTTGATCACGTCATCAGTTGACTACTATCAGTTAGGCATCTAGTTTGTTCCAGCATTGTGCTGGGTGCTGGGGGTATAGTGGGGAGTCAGACAGACATCCTCTCTGCCTTTATGGAGTTTCATTTCAGTGATCATATTAATGCTACTTACGTGGCTATTAGCCATGGGGCTTTGTATCAGGTTAGTTAGCTCATATGACTCGTACACATATGGTCCATGTAAAACTCAGTTTTCTCATTGAGAAGTGGGGAATATTAAGGTCCTACCCCACAAAGATATTGCAGATCTTGAATGAGATCGTGTATGTAGCACTTTAGCGCTGGCACACAGTAGGTGTACAGTATCTTAACTGAAATGGCATGTGAATTAAATTCAGGCTCCTTACCATGCCATTCAAGACTTTCATTTTACACACTTGTGTATCACTCAGAGGAATTTTTGCTATCCTCTACGCATGACACACTCCTTCTGCATCCCATAGCCTTACTCAAGTGCTATTTTCTTTGTTTAGAATGTCCTAATTCTTCTCAACTGTCAAACAGAAATGTTGCCTCTTCCACTAAACCTTTCCATTCTTATCTATGAGAAGAACTTTCTGTTCTATGATCCTCTTGTCCTCAGGGCTCCCATGTAGCACTGAATCATGCTGTTGTTAGTTTATAAATACAATTCTGTGTCTGTCACTCAACTCTAAGGTTCCCCACTCATTCTGAAAATATTTCAGGAGCATTTTCTTTGTGGAAGGCCTTTGCTGGCAGCAGTGTGTGCGGTCAGTGATGACTGCCATGGTGCCTATCCTCATGGAGTGTACAGTACTGCAACACTACCTGATAGAACTTCCTGCAGTCATGGAGACAGTCTGTCTTTGCACTGTCCAATATGAAAGCCTCTGACTACATGTGCTACTGAGCACTTAAAATGGGGCCCATGAAGCTGAAGGACTGAATTTTTAATTTTAATTAAATTTAAATGTCCACATGTGGCTACTAGGTACCATGTAGTGCAGGGCAGTGCAAGTAGTAGTAGAGTGCTGTGAATCAAATAATTAACAAAAAAAAAGAAAATTACAGTTACACAATAATAAATAATTGTGTCAAAGTCCATGGTTGTGTAAAGGAGTATTGGGGGGATTTGATCAAGTCCAGAGGGTGTGTCAGGGAAGGCTTTCCTGAGATAGTAATGATTAAGCCACAATTTGTAACTCTTCTGAAGAATGTGGGGAGACTGGCAAGGTAGACAGTAAGCAAGCCGTGTGTGCAAATGGCCTGTGGTACAAAGGAACTTGGTTTATGAGAGGACTTTGAAGAGCAAATGTGCTCTACCTCCTTTCCTACCCTTGGAAGTCTCCAAAGCATTTTGCACCATGCTCTGTTACATTTCAGATTTTTGGATGTGAGATGCCGAGGTATTGCTGTTTGTGCAGACTTACGCATTTCTTCCTCAGAACTGCCCCATCTGGACAGCCAGGAGGCAGGAGCTCCCATTCCAGCTCTGCTCTGTATACCTCAGTCAGTGAGGAATCTTGTCCTTTTGTCTCAAGGATCCTTTTTTACTAAACGACCTGTGACCTCCCACCTCTCAGGATTAGGGCAATATTCTGGGTTTATTGGGAAGAGAGGTGGCCACAGGTAGGGGCTGGAGTCACAGCGTACCGTATGTAGAGTTTGTGTTTGCTCATTGAATCAGCAAATGGTTGTCTGTTGCCTGCTGCAGCAGATGCTCTGGTGCAGTAAACAATAAGAAAGATGAATGCCCTGACTTCATGGAATTTGTATTGTAATGAGGGTCCCTAAGCATCCCAGGCTGGGTCAAGGCCACTAGCCCTTCATTGGACCTGCATAGTGTTTGTAGCAGTGGTGTCACGTCTCCTGGATCACTGCAGAATTCAGACATGCTCCCAAGCCCAGTCATCCTGCTCTGAGGTCCCAAACTCTCAGCTACAAGTTGAGCTCTAGGATTGCCAAGTACTTTAGCTGTGAGCTCCTGGGACCTACACATAATTTGCTATATATTCTCCCCAGGAACTCTGCCCTACTTGCAAGTGGGGAGTGTGTGAATTCCTAAGAGAGCCATTGTCTTTTAATAAGAAGAAACAAATAACTCCTTGTTTACACCCGGCTTGCAGTCCCCACACCAATTCCTTATTCACCCCCTTGGCTCACAAAAGAGCTTAAATAAAGTTTAGTTCCCCAAGGCTGGGGGAAGGGTGAAAAGTCTAATTTTTTTTTTTAAACCTACTCAAGGTCTTGTCCAAACGAGTTGTCACCAAAAAATGAAAGCCAGATGTTATTTTAGTGAGAAATAAATACGTGGCCAAGCTGCAGATTGAACCTGAGGTCTCCCTGGATGGCTTCCACGTGTGTCGGTAGCTGGACTCCCAGGTATGGGTGGCTCACATTCATTCTCTTGTCTTTTAACCGATGGGCAGCATGTACAGATGGCTAATGGGCAATTAACATCCAAGCCATGCATTTTGCCCGAGCAGTACCTATAGGCTCAAAAGTCTGATTCAAACCAGCACTGCCTTGGGCTGCTCTGTTCAGGATGACAGGCAAAGACCCACGTCCAAAAAAGAGAGAAAAGACAAATTCAGGCCGAAAGTGCTGCCTCTCGCTTCTCAATGAGGGATCTGCTTTTGTTGGGAGCCCTTACATCTCAAGGGTAGCATACTTCAGATAACCATCGAGGAATTACTGATGAAATCAAGGCCTCAGAGCAAAGAGCGGCCCTTTGGGGTTTAACATTACAGCATGTTCTTCCCCCAAGTCGGATTCAATAGTGAGCTTTTCAGCCAAAGGAAGCGTTTTCGGTAATTGGCCGAATCTCCATAGGAAGACCGCTGAGCTTGCTACTGCTTCTATCAGAGCATTTCTCATCTCCTGGATTCCTCTCACACTTTTTAAGTTCTAGATGTAATCTATTGTGCATTGGCCTTTGAAATGTGTGGTGCTGGTATCAGAACTTCCTCGGAGGGCAGAAAAAAGGTGAGAGAAGGAAAGAGCGATAGAATGGAACTCAAAGGGTCAGTGGGGCCCAAACCCACTGGATGGGGTAAGCGTCAGGGCTGGAGATTGGGAATAAGGGAATGAGATGGTTAGGTGGGCAGGCCATCTGCACCTGCTGCCAGCCCCAGGCTGGGTGGCATGGTGCACAGGCTGAGCAGTGCAAGGGGTGGCATGGACTCAGGTTGACCTCAAAGAGACTGAGGAAAGAAGCCCCACCAAGGTGCTAGATTCCAGGTGCCAAATGAGAATCCCTAGGGAAGGAGAGTCTGCCAAGAGCAAAGCATATCTCTATTTTTGATAAAAACCTCTGTGAGGTTTCCTCCTAAGCAAATTTGGGGTAATAATAGTTCATAGCTCATGGAGTTATTTTAAGAATGAAATAGATTAATCATGACAAAGTCTTAAAAAGAGTAGTACTCAATAAATATTAGGATTATTCCTAGGCAGGACTTTAGATATGAAGGAACAAGAAAAGGCATAGTACCTAAAACATGAATTTGATTCTAGGAAAATTTTTCAAACAAGATTAGCCTGGCCTTTGAAATGTACCATTCATTTATTCATATATTTGTTCTGCCTTTCCTTTTTTATTTAAGAAATTGGTTTGAGCCCCTCTGATGTGCCAGGCACTCTTGTAGGCCCAGAGATAGAATAACAATCTAGAGCAGGGGTTGCGAACTGCAGCCTGTGAGTCAAAGTCGGCCCACTGCCTGTTTTTATAAATAAAGTTTTATTGGAACTCAGCCATACTCATTCATTTATGTATTGTTTATGGCTTGCTCTCATGCTACATCAACAGAATCAAGTAGTTGTGAAGGATAGCATAGGGCCTACAAATCCCAAAGCAATTGCTGTCTTGCTCTTTATAGAAATGTTTGCCACCTTGCACTCACTTGCTAATGATAAAGACAGATGGGAAATTGCAGTGTAGTAAAATGATGACAAAGAACTCTGGCAGTACACAGGGGCATTCCAAAGACCTAGAAGAGATGCCTTTTCGACTGAGACCTAGGGGCTGAATAGGAGTAGAAGACAAGGGAATGAGGCTGAATGAGGTAGAAGACAAGGGAAAAGTGTTCCAGATAGAGGGAACAACATTCGAAAAGCCTAGCGACAAGAGAATACAGGGTACATTTAGGAGCTGAATGAAAGTCACCATGGCTGGGACGAGGGGGCAGAGGGACAGATGACATAGAGCTTTGCAAGTATTAAGAAGCTTTGATAATTTTTTGAGGGCAAGGGGGAGCTACAGAAGAATTTCCAGGAGGGAAACAACATGATTAGGTTTTATTATAGGGAGACTGTTCCGTGTTTAATAAAGAGTTGAGTGGGAGCAGGAGGGGGAGACCAGAGGTGGGGGCTAATGGGAGCCTCTCTCGTTGATGCAGAGGGAGACCCTGGTAGCCTGGACTCTAGAAGTGACCATTGTGTTAGAAGAGAATGACCCGAAGATGAGTGTAAAGAGGCAGAGCTCACAGCATGTGGGCCTGAAAGAGGAACTGTCCCAGACAGGGACCAGGCTCAGGGAGGAGGAAGGTGATGGAGTCCTGGGGATGCCTGCAGGGAGATGTGAGGTTCGATTCACCCTTTCCGTGCTGTAGGACAACAAGAGTTTCCTTTTAAATATAGGTGATTCCTAGTCAGGAGACCAATGTTAGGGAACTCCTCCCAACCCCCAGTTTGCAGCACTGCCACCCACCTCTACTCCCACCCCAGCGCAGAGACACCCCACCCTCCCTGTGGGACCTTCTTGGGACTCTGCACAGAGCCCCTCCAGCCATGCTGCCGTGCTCCCAGATGAACTGTGCTGTTCCCCCTTCCTCACTGTGCTTCCTGGGCTTCCCTCTGCATCTCTTCTCTTTCTACACCCCAACTCCCCTGGCAGGCCTTGGGAGAGCCTTCTATAATCCCCGCCTCACACACAGCTCTCCTGAGACCTGACTGTGCTGCCCTCTGTCTCCTCTGATGGACTCTCCATGTAGGGGGTGCTTCTTACTTGTAGCCAGGCATGGAGTGCTCATTTTCCATCAGGCAAGGTACTGAGCCATTCACGTTATTTCAGTCAGTCCTCACGATTCTCTAGGGGGAAGGTATTTGTATTCTTTCCATTTAACAAAGGAGAAGACTGAGACTGGTGAGTTTAGTCAGTTGTGCTGAGTAGTAAATGCTACTCTCCTGACACTCCTGGCTTAGCTCCTCCTGCCAAGTGCATGCTGCCCTCCATATCCTTGCCCTCCATATCCTTCCTTTTTTTTTTTTTGAGACAGAGTCTTACTCTGTCACCCTGGATAGAGTGCAATGGCATCATCATAGCTCACAGCAAGCTCAGACTCTTGAACTTGAGCAATCCTCTTGCCTCAGCTACCCCAGTACCTGGGACTACAGGTGCCTACCACAACACCCAGTTAGGTTTTTTATTCATAGTAGAGATAGGATATTGCTATTATTCAGGCTGGTCTGAAACTTCTGAGCTCAAACAATCCACCCACCTCAGTCCCCAAAGTGCTGGGGTTACAAGCATGAGCCACCATTCCCAGCTTGCTCTTTACCTGTTACTTGCCATCTTAGTAGCTTCAGTTGCCTACCCTTGCTTCATTCCACACCTACTTCTCCTGAAGCCATCACTGTTATGCCTGTTGTCCTTAGATGGAAATCTAGTTGTTTGTCTGATTCATTTATTTGGCAAGTCTTTATTGTGTCATGTGCCAAGCACTGTTTTCGATGCTGGAGATACGGTGGGAAAAGAAGAAAAAAAAAAGTTCTTACCCCACATGGAGCATCTACATGGATTCCAGTGGGAGATGATGGATAGTAAACAAAATAAGTGAAATTTCTAAGAGGTCAGATCAATGCTTTGAAAGAAATAAACCAGAAGAAGGAGTCAGAGAGTGCAAGGATGGAGTTACAATGTCAGCGGGACAGTCAGGGAAGCTCTCTTGGAGGAAGGGATGTGTGAGCAGAGATCTGAGGGAGGGGAAGATATCAGTGACTGGAATGCATGAAGAACATATACTCAAGGAATAAGAAAGCAAGAAAGTGGCCCAAAGAGGGTGCACCCTGATATGTCCAGAAGTAGCGGGGATGCTGCATGGCTGCAACAAGTGGGGGAGGGGTAGAACGTGAATTTGGAGGGGTGAAGGGACAGGGAGGTGGATGGATCATGTAGGAATGTGTGTCCTATTATAAGGACTTTTCCTTTCACTCCAAGGGAACTAGGAGCCACTGGGGTCTTTTGAGCAGAGAAATGATGCTCAAGATGGGTTTTAAAGTGATCACTCTAGCTATGAGGGGGAGAATGGGATGTAGGAGAAAGAGTAGGAGCAGGGAGACCATTGACAAGACTATTGCATGGTCACCCCATCCTCCTCCTCTGTACATTAGTTTCCCCTTCTAACCAAGCAACCTCAGAATCTCAGTGGCTTACAATTGATTTTCCTTTGGCTGATTTTAACTGGTCTCGGCTCAGGTGGGGTTGGTTCAGAATCTCCCTTGTGACTGTTCCTTCTCCTAGGACTCATGGTTATCCAAGGCGTATTTTCTTGATGAGCATTTAAAGCCTCTGCTCATATCACATCCATCAACCTTGTATTGACCATACTGAGTTTCGTGACCAATAAGCCAGGATCATTGGGGCAAGGAAATATATGCTTCCCATTTTAATGGGAGATAGTACAAAGGCACATGGCACGTGGGAAGGAGGGAAAAACTGGAAACAATGAACCAATCTACCATACCCTGTCTCTTTCTGATTATCTTCATCTATTGTGCCACAAAATCTGGCCTTCTCACCTATTTCTTTCATTCATTCCTAATTGTGGTTCCCTTTCACTCACACCATGACCTCTTTGTGTTTGCTTTTGGCACCTACCCTTTCAACCCCCAACACATCTGGTGTGCTATTGCTCAAGGTCTCTTCCTACTATCTGGCTTTCTTCATGCCTGTTCTGCCCAGGACACTTCAGTAACCAGCCACTAAGCAACACAGTGTTCCCCAAGTGCCAGTATGCTCTGTACCTTCTTTACAGTTTTTTTCTCTGTCCATGTGACACCGTTATTTTTTTTTTCTTTTTCTTTAAGTTAATGTCCTTTTTTGTTCCTTAGACTCTCCTTAAGCAATCATGACCGTGAAAGAGTTATATGTGTTTGTAAAAACATAGAAAATATGATTTGAATAAAAGTGCTTGTGCATTTATCTCAAGAAATCTCAAGAGGTGGGTTGGCTGCACTTTGGGACCCGCTGACCTCCCACAAGCTGCTGTACCATCATCCCACTTGTCTAGTCTTCCCGTCACCTCTGCATAGAACTGTTGCCTGGGTCATGGTGGCACCCTGTCTGTGCACAGTCCTGGAAACCCCTCAGCTTCCTGTAGTTCATTCTTTCTTAGTACACATCACATGTTCCTGTGGCACTGATGGACACATCTTCCTCAACCACCGGATTGTAAATTCCTTAAGGAGGAGGTCTTGTTGGATTTTGTATCTCAGGGCATGTCACATGACAATACTTAGTAAACATTGGAGTTCTTAATTTATGATTGGGTGACTTGAAATTTGTTCTTTTAATAGGACTATGAGTTCTTTCAGGGCAGATCTTACCCTGTCTCTCTCTCCTTTTTCTTCTCTAAATTGTTTTTCCCCAAGTAGGGAAACAGTAAGTGCTTATTAAATTTGTAGTAAGATGAGCTACATGGTCTTAGTCTGTTTGAGTTGTCATAAACAAAATATCATAGACTGGGTTGATTATAAACAACAGAAATTTACTTTTCATGGTTCTGGAGCCTGGGAAGTCCAAGATTAAGGTGCTGACATATTCAGGATCTGGTGAGAACCTGATTTCTGATTCACAGATGATGCCTTCTAGCTGTTTCCTCATGTAGTGGAAGAGACAAGAGAACTCTCTGGGGTCTTTAATATAAGGGCACTAATCCTTTGTGAGGGCTCCACTCCCATTTCCTCCCAAAGTTCTTACCTCCTAGTGTCATCACTTTGAGGATTAGATTTTCAACAGGAATTTTGTGGGAACACAAACATTCAGACCATAGCACATAGGAACACCAGAGGCAGCTAAAGTCGATAATGAAAAATGATGACAGTTCAGATGATTTAGCAATTCTAAGCTCTCTTCAGGCCCAAGTTACATTTGAACACCAAATGCATCATGATTTTGATCATCGAAAGCAAATGGAGTATGCCTTTGGGGCCTCTTGCCTTCATCCACATTTGAAAAGATGTAATTCAACATTAGGTAGCTTGCTGTGTGCCGCATGTGCTAGCTGTATCTCTGGAGATGGTGTTGAATTCTTTTCAGGATGGAATTGGTGGTGTGTGTGTGTGTGTGTGTGTGTGTGTGTGTGTGTGTGTGTGTGTAAAACACTGAAAGAGAGAGATAGCAGTCCCGAGGCAGCACACCTGGAATCTATTTGTGAGGAACACTGGTTCAGTCCACAGCTTGGGTCATTCATTTATTTCTCACTAAGTGAACATCTGGGATTCAGTTTGAGACGCCAACAACTTTGGATGGGATCGGGAAGCTGTGGTTGAGATGTGGAACTGCTCGCCTGAGGTGGGAGTAGGAGAGGTGAGTGGGGGCCCTTAAATTATTTCTGCAGATTCCAGTTCAAATGCAACAGCCAGAGGGTTGAGAAATCTTTCCCGTGGTGGAAAAGCATTCAAAAAAAGGGAATGAGCAAAGGAAGATTAATTCAGTCAGATAAAAGCGATAATGCAATCTGAAGAGTGCCCCTTCCCCCCCTTTATCCTGCTTCTTTTCCATTCTACAGGTCTAATAATAGCTAGGTATCTTCTTTATTCTAGGAAAAATTAGTAAGGAAAAAACCAAACTTGGACCTAAATCAGGAAGGAAACGCTATGAGAAAGTAAAATTCTAATTAGTTATAGATGAGAATTGGTCACAGATAATTACTCTACATTCTTTGGCTCAAGCAAGAGAAAGCTGAAAAGACCTCTTTTTCTTGCTAGATATGTAAATATAGATCTAAATGCCTAGATAAACACAGAAGCACACCATCATTAACAGATCTTGTAGAGTGTAGGTGATTAGAACAAAAATGAAAGAGACATTGGTCATTCACAAGCTAGGAATGTTTGAATCTTTTATTGTCAGGACTTTTCCCCCCATTCACTTTGAACTTAACTCAGAACAAAAGAAAAGGCCAGTGGATTCGAGCAGGATCATTGTAAGTAGTACACTTCTAGAAAATTTGTGCTAAGTTGCACCTGCCCTCCCTGACACCTACTAGCTAGTGTATTTCTCTTTCTCTTTGCATCTGTCAGTTTCCTACCTGTGGGTTAAAGGGATTGGAGACCCAGATAAAGGCCGTAGAATAACCCAGAAGAAATGTGGAGGGTCTGTGGTGGGCTCTGCTCATGCAGTCCTGTCTAGAACCAGCTTCACTGCATTATTTTGGGAATTTTAAAGTTGTGGTGTGTAAAACTGACTCCACATAGCCCATAGGCTGCTCAATGCATGCTTAATGTCTTGACAAAGCATGCTTTTGCAGAACAGTGCCAATTATAAGGAATTCTAAGTCTTGCTTCCCTGCCCCTTATGTTGCTCTTCCATACTCATTCCCAGCCAGCATGGAAGAGAGGAAGTCAGCCTTTGGGGGCCTTCTCCTTTTCCTTTTGGTGCCCTAACTTGAGGTTTTGGCAGAAACCTCAGACCGACGGCCCCCTGGGTGTTGGGACCTGGCCCTGACTCTGTCTTCTCTCTGTTCTGAAGCTGCCCTGCTTCCCTCCTCAGTCCACTACACAGATGAGCTGTAGGCTTCATATTGAAAACTCTCAAGACCCTCTTTCAAGCAGCATGGGTGTCACATGTTGGATTTGTGCTCTTGTGATTGTGACCGTGACCTGGTTGCAATACTCTGGAAGGTTCCTAATGGAACACTGTGGTTTTAATAGCTGAAGTGAGATAGCTGGAACAGGGGTGCTTGGGCAGCACTGCACAACAACTTACAGTACTGTCAGTTTTCTACAAAGTTTACCCTCTTCATTTCATTTGTTCCTCTGTTATTCTATCATTCGTTCATTCATTCAGTCAACCAACCAGCAAATATTTACTGAACACCTACTAGTAGCCAGGCTGTAAGTTGCAGTGAACGAAAAAGACCAAATTCTTTCTTCTCATGGCATTGAACATTTGAATAGATATTCTAGTAGGTATCGTTATTCCCATTTTTCACAGGAAGAACCCAAGACATGGGGAGGTTAACATATTGACTGCTATACAAGAAAACAATTGTTTTCCCCTTGGGGCCCACAGAGCTCCCAAGATACCCAGGTAAAGAGATGTGTGAGTTACATATGCTTGGTGAGGTCCTGGGCTCTAAACTGCATGGGTTACACTTACTTAGAAGTTAATGTGTTAAATCCCAAGGCCATGCAGCTTGTTGAGAGCTGGACTTAGAATCCAAGTAGCCTGTCCAGCTTTTAGAATGAGGAGGGTAGAATAGGTGTCTTAAGAACTCTCTCATCCAATCCACTGATTATTTTGTTGGAGGAAACCAAGGCTCTGAGAGGTGCGGTTGTACACACAAAGTCACACAGCTCTGGGGCAGAGAAAGGGCTGTATAGCACAGCCTCTGTAATCCCTAGTCCCCCCACCTGTCCAAGAGCTCTTGGACCCTGAGTGGGCTGATATTCAGAGGCTGTCTTGTCACTGTCCCTCCCCTGCCTAGTGACAGCTCCCTCTTCCCCAGTATGGATTTTACAGCCGTATTTGTAATAACTATCAGCACATTCTCTGGGTCCCCATCCCCTCTCTTCGTCCATCACAGTGACTGGGACACACCCTAACCTTGGCTTAATTCAACCTTCTGCTGTGCACGTCCTCTCATCTGGGGAACTTGAATGTGGCTGAAGAAAAACACATGCTTCTGTGGACGAATCTCACTTTGTACTCACTCACCTCAAGTGGCCACTCACCACCCACCTCCCCAGCAATGCTCCAGCCTTTCCTAGACAGTGATTCCTTACCTTCTCTTATCAGTCATCAAACACCTCCTCCCCTACTCTGGTCTCTGCTGAGAATCTGGCTTCCTTTTTCACTGAGGGAACAGAAGTCCTGGGAAGAGAACTTCCGTAGACTTCCACCAGCACCTCTGCCACCTGCTGGCCCCTGGCCTCCTGTTACCACAGGTGATCTGGCTCTGGCCCTGCTGCCTGTTCAGGAGGCTCACTCTAAAACTCCTCTCTACCCACCCCCATCCCCTGAATCATCAGTTTACCCTCTCCTCTAGATCCTGCTCATCAGCATATATCACAATTTCCTTTGTCTCAACAAAACAAGAACAATAAAATCTTTCTTGACGCCGTGTTCTCTCAACTCTTTATTGCAAAACATCCCCACATCATTATGTGACCTTATGTTCTCCTCCTACCTCTTTCTTGAACTACTCCAGTTAATAGTTGATGCCGTCTCCAGACCAAGCGGCTCTTTCTGGGGTCCTCAGTGAGCTCTCCATCGCTGAACCCAGTGTTCTGCTTCACCGTTTTCAGCAGCACTTGACAAACTGGTTCCTTCCTCCCTGCCTCCTCTGCACCTTTTCTTTTCTTGGCTTCCACAACTCCACTCCCTTGTTTGTCTTCCCACCACACTGGGCGCCGTTTCCTTCTTGCTCTGACCTCCGAGGGTTGGTGTAGCCCAGGAGTCAGTCCCTGGTCTGGCTGTTGTTTTTATCATCTTCTCCCGGGGTGACCACATCCAGGTTCCTGGCTTTACATGTCACCTACCTCTCTCTATCTTGGCCTCATCCCTGAACCTCAGATTTATATTTCTCATTGTCTTTTGGGCATCTGTGCTTGGATATGTGGGGGGCCTGTCAAATTTAACACATCCAGATCTGTTCCCTGTCCCACCACCCCTGCTCTAGCCACAGTCTTTCCCCATCTCAGATGACAGCAGTTCTAGAACTTTCGACTTGTACTCCCAAACCATCAGCACTATCCTTGACTCCCCTCTCTTGTACCTCACCTCCCGTCTATCAGCAGATCCTATCTGTTCTACCTTCAAGTTATTTCCAGAGTTTGACTGCTTTTTAACACCTCTGTAGCTGCTACCCTGGCAGCAGGGTAAAGAGCATTCCCAGAGAAGGGAACAGCATGTGCAAAACCCCAGAGCCAGGCAAAGCTGCAAGACAGTACCTCAGAAGGGATCCCAGCATGATTCTTGAATCTGGGATGCTGCCAGCCCTGATGGCTCCACTATGATGTGGGGGGAAGAGGTCGCTGTGAGGATCTGACCATGGTCGTTCCCAAGGGGTCGGATTGTTTGGAATGGATCTGGCCAGCTCTGAAGCTGGAAATGACTCCGTGAAGTTGCTGTGCGCCACGTCTGCTGCATGTCTATGCACTTCATATGCATGCATAAAGCTGTGCTTTCTTCCACCCTCGACGTGTTTTCCTGGAGTCTGAGGTCTCATTGTACTCAGGTAGTTCCATGTACCATCTCCTGGGCCTCAGAGACCCAATCTTGTGACTTTAGTCCGAGATCAAGCAGCCTATTGGGTAGAGCATCTGGGGTCCCCCTGCATCACTTCAGGCAAATATGGCTTAGGCCCGTAGATTGGCTCATCTGGAACCAGGGAACTCTCAGAGCCATTGGGCTCATCCCCTGTGGATCCAGTTGTTTTCTACTATAGCTGGATAGACAGGATATCCTTCTTATCCTCCCCCGCCCCCACAGTTCCTTCCTCATGAAATCAAGGTCTTCTGGACACAGGGGTCCTTGGGCATATGGCAGCAGCTGGAGCATGGATCAGAAGCAGGACAGGCTCCAGCCATTGATGTGCCTTGCATTTGCCTAACAGTCATGTAATTGGGGGAAAATTAGTCCAATGTGAGGTGCGGGAAAGGTCAGAAGAGCTTGTTTGGAGGGCTTTGTTTTCATGCTGGGTCCTGTGCTGGAGCGCAGTAAATGAGCAGGATCACACCCAGGGTTTTGTAGAACTGCATATTTGGGTAGTGATTTCCTGGGTCCTTTAGAGATTTTTACAATCTGAAATCCTAGCGAGGCAGGGCCAGCAAGTAGATCTTGGACAGTAAGGCCAATGAGATCAAGGTCCGTTTCCCAATCTGTTTGACTCAGTTTTTCCAGGTATAAAATGGGCAAATATTCCTTGTTTTCACCTCCCTTCTGGGATTATTGGGCAGCCTTCTGGGCAGCCAAGCATCAAAGTTAAAGAAGCGGAATGGTAAATCACAGGCTTTGGTGTCGGAGAGACTGTTGTTCAAGCCTTATCAGTTGTGTGACTTTAGATAAGCAGCATGACCTTGCTGTGCTTCAGTTTCCTTTTCTAAAATTAACGACCTTAGCAATGTCTGCTTCAAGAGTCGCTTTGAGCCAGAAACGGTGGCTCACGCCTGTGATCCCAGCCGTCTGGGAAGCCAACGATGGGCAGATAGCCTGAGTTCATGAATTCGAGAGCAGCCTGAGCTAGAGTGAGAGCCCGTCTCTAAAAAAACAGCCGGGCATCATGGCAGGTGCCTGTAGTCTCGGCTACTTGGGAGCCTGAGGCAAAAGAATTGTTTAAGCCCAAGAGTCTGAGGTTGCTGTGAGCTCTGAAGCCGCATACTCTACTGGGGGTGACAAAGTGAGACTTGTCTCAAAGAAAAAAAAGTGGCTTTGAGAGCAAAGTGAGATACTGCAGATAAAACACCTAACACTGCACTTAGCACATGCTAAGTGCCCAATGCTAACAACAGCAAAGAGATCATTGCTGCCTTGATGGTGAAGGTCTGTCGCTTGTTAGCATAGTCCTCACCTAGCATTGTAGCTCCCTATGCAGTTACGTTTGTGCCCAGTGACCAGTCCTGGCCACTAGTGTGAGAATATAAAGGACACAAATCACGGCTGGCGAAGGGAGTTAAGAGCTACTCTACCCCCTCCCTCCTTCCCTCTCCCCACCAGCTCAGTGGCCTTGGAAGCCACGTGTCCTCTACAGTGGCATACTTGATGGGAGAAGCCCCTTATGTGAGTGTGGAGTAAGTGTTCATTGTGTCAGCCCAGTGAGATTTGGAGTTCACTTATTACTGCCTTGCTGACCCATACAGTTATCTATGAAGGAGAAATAAATCTGAATCTCTGCGCTCTCAGAACATCCAGAGTCAATGATAATGATAAAAAACAGTAGCTGCAAGCACTACCATTTTCTGAACTCTTGAGAAACACTGCAAAATCCTTTGCAGATGTTAAACCATGTGGCCTTCTCAGGTATCCCAGGAAGTGCATGTTTTGCTATTACATAACAATTGTGTTGCTAAAGTCACCTTTATATTTTGAAAGGTTCTGGTAAACAACTTCATTGAGGAACAGACTGCTCAGGGGCAAGACCACAAAGTTATTTCTCCTACAGAAATGTCAAATATAAAGACTTTTAATCGCTATTAGGACTTTGGAAATTATAAATTAACTGATTTTCAGACCTGGCATAAGCCAACCTAAAAGTCGTGGAGGAAATACTGAAAACCAAGGAAGACAAATCTCAGGTCAACTTGCTTCTAAACTATAGGAATAGTTTATGGGTTTATCCATAATTGCTATTAAAAGGAAGCCCCATTGTATCTCAGTAAAGGTGCTTATCCCCTCCCCCACACAAAGCCTCAAGGGTGAAGAATAGTGATCATTTAACGTGGCCCTGGATGTTGAGGCTATAGACCAGTGGTTCTCAACCTTCCTAAAGCCGCCATTGGTTTCATTGTTACAAAGGCGTCACGACCCATAGGTTGAGAAATGCTGTTGTAGACCATTAGGTTTTCTTGCCACACATGTGGGTGCCACTCCTGATGATGACAGTGGTATATAACAGCAGCCATCCCAAATCGGGCTCCTTACTGAATTGATCAGGTGACATCGGTTTGCCTTATGAAAATTTAAATGGCAGGAAAAAGCTAGAATTATGATTTTTTTTTTTTTTGTAGAGACAGAGTCTCACTTTATCGCCCTCGGTAGAGTGCCGTGGCATCTCACAGCTCACAGCAACCTCCAACTCCTGGGCTTAAGTGATTCTCTTGCCTCAGCCTCCCGAGTAGCTGGGACTAAAGGTGCCCGCCACAATGCCCGGCTATTTTTTTATTTTGCAGTTCTGCTGGGGCTGGGTTTGAACTGCCACCTGCAGTATATGGGGCCGGCACCTTACTTGATGAGCCACAGGCACTGCCCTAGAATTGGTTTTATTTGGCAGGTAAGGAAACCACACACGTGTGAGGCTATCAGTGGCTGCAGCAAATAACTGGTGTAAATAGCTCCAAATAGGGTTCAGTGCTCCTTTGACTCTCCAGAGTTTAAGTTCTTTGCCTCTGATTGTGGGCGGCATCTGTATGTCCTCATGGGTGATGTTGCCACCTCCAAGCTGAGGTTGAGGCCTTTACAGTTTGGTTCTGCCCTTGCCCCAGAGCGTGCTGCTGTCCCTGGGGCTTGCTGGCCTGGAGTTGCAGCTCACAGGAAGTTTGCTTTTCTCCTCCTCTCCCTTAGGTGGCATGGAGCTTCTATCCTGCATAACAAAGCCACTTGGGCCTTAGTTGCTTAGATGTGCAGGTGTTTCTGAAAGTACTATTGACTAAAAGAAAATTCAGCCTGTGTAAGGAACTGCCTTGGGATGAGGAGCCAATTACTAAAGGGAGCCAGGCTGGTGCCCTTCAGGGGTTAGCTCACTCAGGCCTTAGCCGGCAGCTGGACATTCCACACCTTCCTGAGGAAAGGAAGGGACTGCAGCGCTCTGGCCATGCCCAGGCTTGGGAGGCCCCTCACCTCTAGTCCTTTCCTGGTGAGGGGGAAGCAGGGAGTCCAACCCCCTTCTTGCCTTTCTTTTTTTTTTTTTGAGATAGAGCCTCAAGCTTTCACCCTGGATAGAGTGCTGTGGCATCACAGCTCATAGCAACCTCCAATTCCTGGGCTCAAGCGAGTCTCCTGCCTCCGCCTCCCAAGTAGCTGGGACTACAGGCGCCCGCCACAACGCCCAGCCATTTTTTGGTTGCAGCCGTCATTGTTGTTTGGCAGGCCCGGGCTGGATTTGAACCTGCCAGCTCAGGTGTACGTGGCTGGCGCCTTAGCCCATTGAGCCACAGGTGCCAAGCCAAAAAAAAATTTTACTTTTTCAATGTATATATTTGCTGCTATAAAAATTCCTTCCTAGCACTGCTTTTGCTGTAACCTGTAAGGTTTTTTATTTTTTGTATGTTGTATTTTCACTTTTCCTTTGTTTCAAGGAAGACTTTTTGATTTCCTCCTTAATTCTTCCTTAATTTCTATCTTGACCCAGTGGTCACTCAGGGGCATGTTTTTGAATTTCTGTGTATTCATATAGTTCTGAAATATCTGCTATTATTGATTTTGGTGTCAGTGTCTGAGAACACTGTAGCCTTTTGTCAAGGCCACCTCACTACTTGCTTGCTAGCAGCAGCAGTGGCTGTGGGTAGGCTAATTCTTCCCCATGGTCACCCCTTTGCTGGGAAGGACAGGGTCACTGTCAGTGGCTTCTGCCTTTGTCCTGGTGGTGGTGACTGTAGGGGAGGGATTTCAGTGAGGCTTCAGAGATAATGGAGATGTAGGGTCTGTTGGGTAGTCTGATGAGTGGTAGGCTCTCAAAATGGCACTATGCTGTAGCTGCTTAGGGCTTGCTAAGTTATGTCACTCAGGGTGTGCACCCTCTCTGGACCAATGCCATTGTACAGTCTCTAGGCAGGTTCCTATGTTAGTCTCACGTCTTACAACGGTTAAGGAGTTCTCCTATGGCTGGAATTGCAGATTGCAGGATTCTGTGATGTGAATGTGGACTTCTAGGATCTCTTACTTACCTTTCCTTGCACTGAGGAGTCTCTCCAGGCTTCCAGACAATCTTGGCCAACAGGCTATGTTTCTTCTCTCTCTTTCCTTGCTTTAGGTGTTCCCCATCACCTCTTTATTGAATACCAGTGTTCTTTCTTAGATAATCTATTGAAAGTGTGGTTATCTACTCACTATTTTGATTCTCTGTGGAAGAAGTTAGTAGCAAATACATCTGGTCACCCATCTTGAAGCCCCTCTAATATAATATTAAGATTTCAGTGTATATTCTAGGAAGAATTTCATCCTTATTTATGCAAGGACCTTCCCCTTAGTCTTTAATTTATCCTTTAAATGAGAGACCAGACCATTTTTACCTAATTGCCACATCCACATTTATCTTATATGAGTTATTCCGTTCTATGGACACTTCAGGGTTTTTTGCATCAGAGAACAAATTTTTGAGTTTATAGTTTCATTGTACCAGATTCATAGTAGATATTTTACTTAAGTGATTTTATTGATAGGCCTCTTTAATTAAATTTAAAATATTATTCATCTTCTATTAATAGTCAAGATAAGATTCTCCAGAGAAGCAGAATCAACAAAACATTTACAGATATATATATATATATATATATATATATATATATATATATATATAAAAGAGGATTTATATATATATATAAAAGAGGATGTTTGCTGTGGGAATTGACTCACATAATTATGAGGACTAAGAAATCCCATTATATAAGATCAGACAATTAAGTTCACAAACTCATCCTAGCAGGTGTGTTACATACTTAATGGCTGAATATCACTACGGTCACCTTTGAGATACTCCGGGAAGCTATGCACTGATGCATATAGTCCACCTTTCAAAGCAATTTTGGAACTATTTTTTCTAGAATGGCCATCAGAGCTGTTGTTGTATGAGGTCTGATAATTAAGTTTGTAAACTCATCCTAGAAAAAGTGCTACTACCTCATTGTTGAATATTACTATGGTCAGAAGATGGCCAAGGGGAGTACCTTGAAGGTGAATATAGTGATATTAAGCAATGAGGTATGTAGCACTTTTTCTAGGGTGAGTTTGCAAACTTAATTGTCTGACCTCACATGCTATGTAAAAGCTGGAGAACTAAGAAAAATAGTGATGTAAGAACCAAAAGTGTGAGAACCAAGGGATTTGGTTCAGTCTGTGGCCTAAGGCCTGAGAACTAGAGGAGAGGAGCCACTGGTTGAAGTCCAGGGTTCAAAGGCCTGAGAACCAGGAGTTCTGATATCCAAGGGTAGGAAGAGACAGATGATCCCAGTTCAAGTAGAAAGAGTGAATTGGTCTTTCTTCTACCTTTTTGTTCTATTCAGGTCCTCAGTGGACTGGAAAATGGCCACCCACATTGATGAGTGTGAATCTTTTTTACTCAGTCTATTGGTTCAAATACTAATCTATTCCAGAAACAACCTCACAGGCACACCCAGAAATAATGTTGGACCCATTATTTGACCATCCTTTTGCCCAGCAAGGTTGATACATAATAATTAACATCACACCTTCCTTCCAAATATAAATTGCATGTTTGAGATACTGGTGGGCATTGGGAAGGAAATGTGTATTTATGTTTGGCTGTTACATTATTTTTAAATTATTCTATGGTATGGTTAAGTTATTCCTACTATAAAAAGTAAAGAAACAAAGAATTAAGTGATTAGGTAACCCAAAGTTATATGAGTAGCACATAAAATGTGGAGAGAATATTTGAAACTAGGTCTTCTGACTCTAAATATCTTACTGTGGTTTAACCAGTGACATGTGTAAAACCCCTAAAAAATCAGTGGATTTATGGAAAAATTAAACAGTATATCAGCTCTGTAGACTCCAACACCGTTTCTCCTCTTATTAAATTTATAGCCTCATTGGAGGAGATTAATAATTTTCAACTGTCCATAATACCAAAAGCATAGCTATAGTTGTGCTAAATGCTCTGAAGGAAGAGCGTTAAGCTCTGTGGGCATTAGTAGTGTTAACTGAGGAAGCCTGAGCTGACATGAGATGAGAGAGTAGGAATTAACTAGTAGGCAGTGATGAAGGAGCATTCCAGAGGGAAGAACAAGTTGAAAGATGCTATGGTAGGAGAAAGCATGATGGTTTAGAGATAAAAATGTAGGGTAGGAAAAGTGAAAAGCAAAATGAGAGAGGGTTGTAATTTTGGGAGTCATGGGGAGATGTGCAAGATAAAGCTGAGAATAGTGTGTAACAGCCAAATAATTCAGTTCTAGAGGGCGTGTTAAAGGTTTTTTTTTTTTCTCTTTATACCAAAACAATGGAAAGCCATGAAAAGCTTAAATCAGGATATGGTATGATTGAATTTGTGATTGATAAGGGTGAGCATTTATCAGTATATCATGTAGTTCTTTAGTAACTTCTGAAGATATGGTAGACATTTCCATTATAAACTTTTGTTGAGTATGCATACAAAAAGCCCCAGTTGGATTTCTGTTCCCTCTTTTGCTTGCACCTTGCTAGCATTTTTGTTAAGTTATCAGATTTTCAGCTGAGATAGTATGTGTGAATGTCCTTTGTAGAAGTGCAAAGTGCTAGATGTCAGCCATCATTGTAAGCCATAGCTTGGTATTCAGTATCAGGTCAATGCAATTAGTCTATGCTTACCCAATTTGATAGATAATAGATTTCATTTTTCTGATATCTTAAATCTGCTTTTAGTTAGCACGAACTTCTTGGTGGCAGAACTGAACAGGCAAGTAAGGGCCATGATATGAATGTTAAAAAGGTATCCTCGATGGTAGGGTTGAGGCCCAGGGGTAGAAGGTGGAAATGAGGAGTAAGTTACCAGAGAGAGTGACAGATGAAAATCAGAAATATCCTGTGGGGAGTAAGAGGCAGCCGTAGATCTCTAAGGTATACCCAGACTATAATGGTCTGATAATTTTTGTTCTTGATTTTACTCTGGAATCTTAAACAAAAAATGCACAAACACATCACTTTTAAGTAATTTCTAGACAGTTTCTACTATAGAGAGAGGGTATAGATACAGAGGGGTATCTCAATGGCTCTTGGCCATTATCTATGCTCTCTAGACCATGGGCGAAGGCAGGATTTCAGAGGTTAGATGTCAGAAGGGATGCTGATAAGCTACTTTAATCGCCCTGGGTGGGGAAAGCATTGGACCAAAGGAGTCTGGAGATAGCCAATAGTTACATGAGGGCTGTAATGATGTCTGTATCCATGGTACCTAGTACAATGTCTAGAAATTAACAGATGCTCAATAAATCTTTATCAAAAGAGTGAATGAAATAATGGTTATTCAGGGATTGGAGTTATACAGAAAAAGGAATTCAGGAGCAAAGAAGTCTTATAATGTGAATAAAAATGGAGTTTTTATTTTGAGGAATGCAGCGAGAATCCAGTTAGTTGGCCCAGGGACCAAAGTCAACAGGGGCAATAGCAAAGGCTGATTTAATACAAAATTGCTGATCTGGCATCTTTAAATTCTTCAGAATTAGACGTCCTCATTCAGGACTGAACTCATAGTTAGGTGATATGAGATCTCACATTTAAAGATCAGAAGAATGAAGGAATGAGGTCTTAGAAGAGCTAATCTCTCTAGACTGATTTTCTAATTGAATCAGCAAAAGTGATTTTCATTGGTTTTTGTTTTCTCATTGTTTTGTTTTTCTTTATTAGATATTTTTATCTCTGCTATGAACTCTACACACTGGGCATAGTAAATAGGTTTGAGTCTGAATAATTGTTTTCCATTTTCACCTTCTTCAGTTAATGATATGTAAAATAGAGTATTTTGGGTAGGAACATGATATTTTTCTTCTGACAGGTTTTATCAGATGTAGACATAGTATGTGTATTTTAACACATAGATCCAGACAGCCCAAAATGAAAAAAATGCTAGTATATTATAGTGTTTTTGTAAAGGTTGCAGTTTAATCTGTATATATAGTGAAAATCCAAGTTTCTGGTATTAGATATTATTTCTAACTCCAATGTGTCATCTTGCATCTAATATTGATATTTATTAAATATTTCATAACTTACAAAGTATTCCATTGTTTAACTTATTTATCCCTATAAGAAAACATGAAAGTATATAGTATTATGGGCATTTGATAGTTGAGGGTAACTATGAAGAAATTACCTAGAATTTGAACTTAAGTTCTGTAGAATAATAGATCTTTTATCACTTGACCTCACTACAATTTGTGCCTTTGGACATAATAAAGACTCATCTATATAGATTTTTCTATAACTCAAGAAAAATAAAAACTCATGCCTTACTGACAGTGGGCTTGTTGTATCATTGTAATGGTCATTTGTTTGTTTTGCCTGATCGAAATGTATTTCCTCTTCTTTTAGTAAGATTTCACTGGTGTTCTTTAGAGACTACATGCCATTCTTTTTTTATTTGTATGGTTTTGGTATATATAAAGCCAAACTTGGGTGGGTGTATCCCAAGCCTGACCAGGGAGCACATTGTATCTCTTTGATCAAAATGATTGGTTCAGGGTTGGACATATGACCCAAGGCTGTCAGAATCAATGATAATTAATCTGTGGACCTTTGTAAAGATTAAGGTAATCAGAGTACCCTGAATTCTGAAAATGCAAACCTAGAGCTGCTGGAAGTTATATTTTCATCATGTTCTACATAAAGAAGTCTTCTTGGGGATGGAGCCAACCCAAAGGAAATAAGAGCTGAGAGATGGCGAGAAACAATTTTGATGAAATCTTCAAGCCCTTAGATCCATGCATGCCTGAATTTTACTTTAGACTTTTAAATCATCATGAGCATATTTATCCTCTTTTTTGTTGAGCTCAAGTTTTATTTTACTCCTTGAAACTTGCTGTATAAAGAGATCTCAATATAATTATCTGTTTATGGAAGGCAGGCAATACAAAATTAGTAAATGATGGATATGATGGATATTAAACAGTAACAGAAGATGAAATAAAAATTAAATGTCATCAAATGCCAAATTATATATTGTTTAAATGATTAAAATGATATTGCATAAGTACGGTTAGCCTAAGGTAACAGTAATACAGAGATAGTTGGCACAATGGACCTTACTGGTTTGACGGATATGTGGCTACACACACACACGCACACACACACACGTATCTTCAATTACTCAATTTACAGTAGCATATTCTGCTCTTTAGTGAAAAAGGTACTCACCAACATTCATGTGTAATTAAGGTATGTATCTCTTGATCCAAATTCTTGCCTTTTTCTGTGGTAAGTGATTGATAAATGGTTTGAGCAGATAATATGTATTTGCCTGAGAAGTGTCAATTATCTGAAAGCCATGTATCATAACAGACTAATGCTGGTTTGCCATAGCCAGCACTTTGATGAAGAAGAAATATGGAAACTGACACAATGCCTTATTTCTATTTTAAAATTAAATGTACTTTGGGCCTGTGGCTCAAAGGAGTGGGGCGCCGGCCCCATATGCCGGAAGTAGTGAGTTCAAACCCAGCCCTGGCCAAAAACTGATAAAATAAAATAAAATAAAATAAAATAAAATAAAATAAAATAAATGTACTAAGTAAATGAACCAAACTAAATATATTGAGGACATATACCAGGTTGGAGCTAATAGGAGTCCAGCGATTGTATAGGATATTTGTTCGTGAAAATTTTTTAGTATAAAGAGATGCCCTGAAAAATTCATTTGCTCTCTTCATTTGGTTTTCAGCAGAAAAACTAGATAGATGTAAAATATGGATCCTTTAAAATAATCTGCCTTTTTTTCTAACCAGCTGCAGTATGTGGTTACTTTGAAAAATTTTCTTGGAGAAAATGCAGTTGGTATATTGTGATTTATTCAAATAGATAAATTATAATATGGCAGTGGGCATTGTCATTGGGTAATTAGTATAAATTTACTAGTCATTTAGAACTTTTTAATTAGAAGTCTAAATATAGCCTAGCAATTTAAAAGACTCAAATATGTCTATAGGATATGAATTTTAATGTGATACACCTGAGAATTTTTCATGTATATTGAAATCAGCCTACTGATTTCCTTGTTCAAAAAGTGAAGCCAGAGGATAATTATTCTTAGGATGTGGTGAGAAATGTGATTTCCATTGCATCTATAGTAACGTATTTTAAGAACAATTTGAAATTCTATAGATAGATTTTGGAACTCAGATTGAAGTTATTTGGGTAATATATGCAAATCACTCTTGCAAAGAATACAAAATCTTAATGATACAGTAAGGCTAATTTGATCACATTGTTCTCTACGTTTAATTGACTGATTTTAAGATGTCTTTATTCTTATCCTTTGTAGCAATTTTATTTTCTAGGAAAAAAATACTTCACTCTCTTTCAGGACAAGTAAAATCTTACTTGCTTTTCCATTTGAAGTATAATTGTAGTATTTCTCATGTTATCTCCAGTTCCCTGCATTAAGGCAGAAGCCCATTCTTTTGTTCTTTGGATTTTGACCTCAGGTTATCTTTCCATTAGTATTTTCTAACAATTACATGAATCATTTACAAGGCTTTTTTTTTTTTTTTTGCAGTTTCTGGCCGGGGCTAGGTTTGAACCCACCACCTCTGGCATATGGGGCTGGCACCCTACTCCTTTGAGCCACAGGTGCCACCCACAAGGCTTTTGATAGGTATCATACTATATACCAGGTTTTTTTTGATTTAAGGATAAAGTTGTAGGAAGTTTGCAAATTCCTCCTATAGCTACCTTGGCATGTAGATACTATGCTTTCAGAGCTCAGTTTTTCAAATATGTGGCTTAAGCCATTTCCCCACTGCCTCACCACTCACTCGCTGGTTAACATCCTATAATTTGGCTTTTCCATCCATACTTTGTAGAAACTGCACCGATCTCCCAATTACTAAACCAAATAGCCTTTTTGCAGCCCTTTTGCTTACTGACCTTTCTGCTGAATTTATCCCTGTTGATCATACTCCTTCTTGAAATACTCTTGTTCATTGACCTTTATGACTAAGCTGGTTCTTATATCTTTATTATTTTATAAAATAACAATAATTTTATCCTAATAGAATGTTATAAAAAATGGTATGTAAAAATTTCATATAAAAGTACTAAGAGGAAAGCTAAAAATTGCCTCAAATCTCTACTCAGAAATATCTTCCATCATCATCACCATCATCATTATTTTTATTTAAATTTCATATTATTAAGGGGGTACATATGTTTTGTGACATGGATGACTTTTGTAATGCTTGCCACACGGCCGTAAGTATGCCTGTCATCCTAATAGTGTTCATTGTACCCATTAGGTAGATTTCCGCCTCTTCCTTTCTCTTCCCTCCCCTCTGCTTGATTTCCACTGAGTTTTATTTCCCTCTGTGCACATGTGTGCTCACTGGTTAATGAGAACGTGAGGAGTTTGTTTTTTCATTCTTGAGATACTTCACTGGGGAGAACAGTCTCCAGTTCCATCCAAATTGTCTCTAAAGGCATTAATTCATCCTTTTCTGTGGTTGAATAATACACCATGAAACACATATACCACATTTTATTGATGGGCACTTGGGTTGATTCAACATCTTTGCAATTGTGAATTGTGCTGCAATAAATGTTCAAGTGTGAGTGTATTTTTGATAAAAAGACTTTTTTATTCCCTCCCAGAAGGTACCTAATAGTGGGATTGCTAGATTGAATGGTGATTCTACTTTTAGTTCTATGAGAAATCTCCATGCTATTTTGCGCAGAGTTTAAACTAATTTGCAGTCCTGGAAACAGTGTATAACCATTACTTTCTGACTGCATCCACTTCAGCACCTGTTGTTTTGGGACTTTTAAATAAAAGCTAATGTAACTGGAGTAAGGTGATATTTCATTGTGGTTTTGATTTGCATTTCCCTGATGATTAGTGATGTTGAGCATTTTTTCACATTTTTATTTGCTACTTGTCTGTCTTCTTTTGAAAAGCTTCTGTTTATGTCTTTTGCCCACTTTTTAATGGGATGGTTTATTTATTTATTTTTGCTGATTTTTTTGAGTTCTTTGTGGATTCTAGATATTAGCCCTTTATCAGATACATAGCCTGTAAATATTTTATCCCATTCAGTAGGTTTGCTTTGTTGATTATTTCCTTAGCTGTGGAGCTTTTTAGTTTAATCAAATCCCATTTAATTATTTTTCATGTTGTTGTGATTGCCATTGATTTTTTTTTTTTTAAACAAATTTTTTGCCTAGACTGATATCTGGAAAAGTTTTTCCTACTTTTTCCTCTAGAATTTTTATGGTTTAATGCGTTACATTTAAGTCTTTTATCATCTTGAATTTAATTTTTTGTGAGAGGTGAGAGATAGAATGGGGTCCCCTTTCATTCTTTTGCATGTGGCTATCCGTTTTCCCCAGCATCATTTACTAAATAGGAATTCTTTTCTCCATTGTACATTGTTTTGTCAAAGATCAGTTGGCTGTCAGTAGGTGCTTTTATATCTGGGCTTGATATTTTGTTGTATTCATCTATGTCTCTATTTTTACAACAATATCATGTTGTTTTGGTTATTACAGTCTTGTCATATAGTTTGAAGTCTGATAAAATGATGCCTCCAGATTTGTTCTTTTGAAATAGCCTTCATTATTAAATGAACATTCTCTACAATATAAATGGATGGACAGTTTGAGTGATAGATGTATATATATATGTATATATGTATATATGAATGATTTTATTAAAATGGGATGATACTATATGTACCATTGTGGCAGAGATGATCTCCAATTATTAATGCTTCCTGGTATTCACAAACTCCACCAATGAAGCCATCTGGCCCAGGAATTTTCTCTCTGACAAGGTTTAAAAATATAAATTTATCTTCTTTGATAGATGTAGGACCATTCAGTTATTGTTTTATCTTGAATGAACTTTGGTAGTTTGTGTTTTTTAAGAAATTTGTTCATTTCATCTAAATTGTTTATTGGTATGGAGTTTTTGATAATATTCTCTTATAATTATTTTAATTTCTGTAGAAACTTTTGTGCTGTCACCTTTCTCAATTCATACTAGCAAATTTTGTCTATCTCTTTTTTTTCTAATCAGTCTGATTGGAAGTTTATCCATTTTATTAACTTAAAAGAACTAGCTTTTTTTTTTTGAAACACAATCTCATTATGTTGCCCTCAGTAGAGTGCTGTAGTGTCACAGCCTGGGCCAGGTTTGAACCGGCCAGCTTCCACCTTCAAAAAGAAATAGAAAAAGAGACTAAATTATTAATAAATGCAAGAAAGCAGGACAAAATATTAATAATTAAAGTAAAATCAGTAAGATAGAAAACAAAAAAGATAGACAAATCAATGAAATCAAGAGCCAGTTCTTTTAGGCTCGGTGCCCATAGCTCAGTGGTTACGGAACCAGTCACTTATACCAGGGCTGGTGGGTTCAAACCCAGCCCAGGCTTGCTAAACAACAATGACAACTACAACAAAAAAATAGCCGGGCATTGTGGCAGGTGCCTGTAGTCCCAGCTATTGGGAAGGTGCGGCCGAAGAATAGCTTAAGCCAAGAAGAATTGCTTAAGCCACAGTTTGCTGTGAGCTGTGACACTACAGTCCTCTACTGAGGGCAGCATAATGAGACTGCGTCTCAAAAAAAAAAGCTAGTTCTTTTAGGTTAATAAAACTGATAAACTTCCAGTTAGACTCATGAGAAAAAAAGAGATAGACACAATTTGCTAGTATGAATTGAGGAAGGTGACATCATTAAAGTTTCTACAGAAATCATTATTTGTGCTGTTCTGTGAAGAATATTCTGTGGGAAGTTCAAGATGGGTACTGGTGGTCCAGCTAGAAGGTTAATGAATATTCAGGCAATTGATGAATGGTAGTTAGGAATAGGAATAGGTAATGAAAAAGGTAATGAAAAGTGGGCAGATTCCAGATACATTTTTGAGAGTATTTGTTAATATTTACTAAATAATAACATGTGATTTATTGGCAAAGTAGAAGACTCAAGAATTATGTTCAAATTTTTGTTCTGGGAAAATGGAAGAAATGAATTGCCATTTAGTGAGATAAAGAAGACCATATGAAGAATAGTTTTTGTTTTGGAATGTTGGGAAAAATAAGTTTAGTTTCAGATTTGCTCAGTTAGTAAATTCCTGTTAACTGAGTAAACATGCTGAGAAAGTAGTTAGATATATGAATGTGGAGTACAGGAAGTCTTCCTTCCTGTAGATATACTTTGGTGATGAAACAAACCAAGGAGGTGTTTAAAAACATGCGACTAGATGGAATCATCAAATAATTAAGTATAAATAGAGAATGAAAACCACCTAAAGACTGACACCTGAAGCACTCTAATGTTTAGTTCTATTGATGGAATTTCTTTCTGCAGTAGGCCCTTGGTCTCAGGGATTTGAAGAATGAACCCACAGACCACAGATCAATGGTAAGATAGGATTTATTAGAAAGAATACAAAAGGAAGAAAAAGCACCGGAGCTTCTGGCAGAGGGAATCACCCAAGTGGGAAGTCTCTGCATGGGTCTTTTGTCTAGGGGCATAAGGTCTTGAAGGTCTTAAGAATTACATTTGGCCAGGACTAGGTAGACACCTTTTCAGTGTGAATGATGTATTAATAAATGAATGAATGAATGCAGTCCCTCCAGCTCAGGGCAAAACCATAGGGTGTCCACTTCAGAAGAGGCCTAGTCCTGCTTACGTGGAATTGCCCAGGCCTAGGAAACTAGAGGTGTGTGGGTCTGTATCGATTCTCCCTTTCCAGTAGAAACTCTAACTGCTGTTAGGGAAAAGGGATGTCAACTCAATCTTGACTGCTTTCTGCTGGATCCAGCTATGATAGAAGAGGGCGGTTAGGGATTCTTCAGAAGAGGGCAATCCAGGGGTCTGCAATAGAATCAGGTCTTGGACTGGACCCATTTTTATTGTTTGTGGCCTGAAGATGTCTTCTCTGGAAGACACAAATCTGATTAGCATATTAAAAGGCAAGGGTAGAAGAAGGAGAGGAGGGGGTTAACCTGTCATTGGTGTCAGTGATCTCAAAAGAAAACTACATTAACACTTTTCTTGCTGGTTTCTAAATAATAACTTCAAATTTTCTGTAGGCTCATAAGTATAGGTAGACTGTGGTTGATTTTCTTCATGGTCCTCTTCTAGAGGAGGTAGTTGTAAGAGAAGACAAGATTACAAGGAAAGGACTGACACAACTTGGGGTCAGGGAAGATGAATTGGAGGGAAGAGCTTTGATGATAACCAGATCTCTAGGAGAGAAAAGTTCTTTTAGTGTTGAATGTGAAAATGTATATAAAATGATGTCAGGATTAGGTAGGAGAGTTTCTTATTAGTCTTCTCTATCTGCATAGGTCTTTGCTATATTTTGTTGGTGATCATGTTCTATTTCCTCACTGGAATCAGGGAGAAAAGTGGCAGGATTCCAAGTGGTACAGGTGTGTAATTGTAGCAATCTGGTAACAAGACTTGATATTTAAGGACACAATTCTTCGACAGCCAATGGTTGCCTTTTGAATTTAAAGTCCAATAAGGTCATGAGAAGTATAAATAATTAGGTCTCTTCCCAAAGTTAGCTTGGTTGCCTCCAGGGTTAAGAGGGCTACAGCTATTACAACTTACAGGCAGTGTGGCCATACCTTGGCCAAGGTGTCAATTTCTTTACTAAGATAAGCTATAGGTTATAAACCTGGAGCCCAGTGTTGGGTCAACACTCTTAGAGTAATTCCAGTCCATTCTATAACATACAGATTAAGCTGTTGTCTGGTTGGAAGACTTAAAGCAGGGGCCTATAAAAGAGCATTTTATATTACATTACATTACGTTGGAATGCCTTATCTGTTTCTGGTTCCCATTTTAGAGTTACCAGGCACTATTTTTGAGCATTTTTAATTGAAGAATAGAGTGGTCTGGCTATTTCACTATATCCAGAAATCCAGAGTCTGCAAAAGTCTGTAATTCCTAAGAAGCCTTGAAGCTGTCTGAGAGTTTGAGGTTTAGGGTGAGCCAATATTGATTTTATTCTTTCTTTGCCCAAAGCTCTCCTCTCCTGTGAAAGGTGGAGACCCAAAGAGTGCACTTTTGGCATCTATAATGGGCTTTAGTGTTGGAAACTTTATACTCATAATTAGAAAGTTTAATAGAGTTTGGGTAGCTTTGTGGCATTTCTTTGCATTTGGTGTTCCCAAAAGAATGTTGTTTACATACTGAATAAGAGTTGTGGGATTTGAGAAACAACATGGGTCTTGGGCTAAGGCTGTCCCGAAATCCCTGAGGCAACACAGTCTATGTAAGCTAGGTTTTGGAGGCAGAAGGATCTTCAGAAGCAAAAAGGTATTGGGAATTTTTGAAGGGCAATGCATAAAAAGGCATCTTTTAAATCTAATACTATGAAATGGGCAACTTTCAGGGATTTCAGATAATGAAGTATACAGATTGGGAACTATAGGATGGAAGAAATGACTGTTTCATTTATAATGCAGTGGTCTTGTACTAGTCTCTTAAGTCCTATTTGACATTGGCATTCCTAGAATAGGAGAGTTATATGGACTGTTGCAAAGTAGTAATAATTTATGTTGCTTTAGATTCTGTATTATGGGTATTAGCTCAGTCTTAGCTTCTGCTTTTAGAGGATATCATTTCTGATTGGGATAGACAGTGAGATTTTTTAACTTAATTTGGACCCATTGAGCATATTTTGTTCTTCCCATCTGTCCCTTGATAGCCCATACTTTTGACTTAATTTCTGTCTCCAGTAAGGGGAGGCATAGTATAGGTTTTTGTCTCATATTCATATAAATGGTTCTTCCTGCTTTAGTTAGCATGTACCTTGCTAAATGGAGAATAGGACTTTCAGGAATGATTAGGAAGGTGTGAGAGAGCTGCCAACCCCCTCCCTCAATTGCAGCTTAAAGGCTGAGAGAAGAATTCGGTAACCAGCGTTCCAGACATCCCCTGTATAGTACAGATTTGGGGGATAGAGTAAGAGTACAGAAAAGGTTGCTCCAATGTCCAGAAGAAATTCTACCTTCTGGCCCTCCACTATAAGGCAGACCTGGGCTCTTGAGGGGTGATGACACAAGCTGGAGCCATGGGAAACTGCCGTAGGCAGCTTCATTCCTTTTTGGGGGCCGATTGGGTCACTGTCCTGGGAGGCCACTATTCTAGGTCACCTTTGCATTCTGGGCAGGTGCTTGGTGGTTTACCAGGCAGGCGGTGCTGCCTGGGACAGTTTCTCTTAAAGTGGCCAGTCCTCATTGAAGCACGTGTTCTTAGCTCTCCTGGCTTCCCTCTGTTCCTGAAAGGTGCCCATTTGTTGGCATGCCATTACTAGATCTATCAACCTTTTAAAAATCCCATATTTCTTTCTTTTTGTCTTTCTCCTGATTTCAATTATAAAAACCTCTGTGGCTGTATTAAGATGGTTCTCCAGGTCATGAACAGGGCCTAGAGCCAATTTCTGGAGTTTTCTTCTGATGTCTGAGGCCACTTGAATGATAAATTTACCTTTTAAGATAGTTTGGCCCTCTGAGGAGTCAGGAGTCAGCTGAGTGTGCTTTCTCATCGCCTCCCTAAGTCACTCACGAAAGACTGAGGGACTTTCATTCACTCTTGGTAAATAGTAGACAACTTAGAATAATTCATAGGCTTTTTTCTGATACATGTTAGAAAATGTTTACACCACCAGTCACCTTGTTTCTCAGGGTCCCGTTCAGGATCCTCCGAGGGAGCTGCTTGTCTTCCCTTGGGGTATCTATTCTGTTCTTCAGAGGACATAATGCTGTCAGATTGGATATGAATCGCAAATCTCCCCACTTTTTAGCCTCATGTAAGACTTCATTCTTCTCATTTAAAGTTAAAGTTTGATCTAGTAGCAGCATTACATCTCTGTAAGAGATGTCAAAGCTTTGTCCTAACCCTTGGAGAAATCTATGTACTTATCTGGGTCATCAGAAAATTTTCCTAAATCAACTTTGATTTGTTTTAAAGCAGTCATAGAAAATGGAGAGATTATCCACATATTTTGCTTTTCACCACCTAGTCTCAATCAAGGACATAAGGAAGGATACAATTGCTTGTTGGGGGAGTCCCAAAGGGACCACAAGAAACTCCTGGAATATACATCCTGGGTTTTTCTAAAGGCACTGAGGGGCAGGGTGGGTGTGGGTCTGTGTATGTGTGAAGAAGCTAGACAAAGGGACATTCACATATACACACACTGGATGAGACAGTCTAGGATGGGAGGAGATTTCATCACACTACTCAGAATAGCATGCAGGTTAAAACTTATAAATTATTTGTTTATTTCTGGAATTTTCCATTTAGTATCTTTAGACTGTGGTTCACCTGGTTAACTGAACTGAACCTTTTTACTTCAAAAAGTAAAACCATTGACAAGGGAAATAGCTGTATTGTTCAGGGACCTGGAGTGAAGATTGAAGTTACAAATTTAAATGCTGTTTGCCTGTCATCTTCACCTTTCTGCTTTGAAATAGGAATATTTTCTAAAGTTCAGGTTCTCAATTCTTTGCTTCTCTACCTCTCTATACTTTTTTTGCATATTCAGTAATTATATCTATATGAATAGCTAGTAGAGATTTAGGTCTCTCCTGGACTTCCCTCCTCATTAGCTAAATATTATTCAATGTCCTATTATTTCCTGAAACTCAATATAGCTAAAGACATTAATTCATCTTTGTATCACCATCAGCATGACACCTGGTACATAGTAAGTAAACAGTGTATTTAATAATTCCATTTGAACTTATCAGTCTGCTCATTATCTTCTTAGGCTTTAGACCTTTGGTGTTTTAAAAAAACTAATCCTCTTTTGTAATCAGTTATCACTTGTATTGAGGTTTTCTTGGATTATTTTTGAAGTATTTTTCACCTATACACCTACTTCTAGCCTCCTACTCCTCTGTCAAGGCACTTTAAATTCACTTTTTTTCCTCCAGGAAATCAATTTTCCTTCTCATACATCTCTTCTAATACAATAAGACTCTCTTGTTTACTTCTAGTAAGTTTTGTGGTAGTTCTATTTAAGAGTTTTCTTCTGCAGAAAAAATATATTCAAAAGTTTATCAAGGCAAAGGGTTAGTTAATGTGCTGGTTGGGTTGCTGATAGTGGCCTATATGGTAATATTTTATGGCTGGGTTGGTAAGTCACTTTTGGTCAGTGTTTTTCTTTTTCTTTTAACCTGGAGTTTGAAATCTTCATCCTGAGAACCATTGTGTACCTTACTATGAAGTGTTTTCAGACTACTCCATCAAGCCACATCAACAAAAACGTGTTCAAAGGCAGGATGTGCTAAAGTTGGTCTTTACCTGTTGAAACATGGAATCCCTTTTCATAGAGCTAAAAATAATAGTTATATATATATGTATATATTGATATATATACTATCATATATATATATATACATACATATATATATATGTATGTATATATATATATACAATATATATATACAATATATATATATATTGATAGTAACATTTCTAATTACTCCTTTCCTTTTAAGGACAGTCTTCAACAACATATTTTGATTGTTTTATGCTATAGTATTTAAATTTGTCATTTTCTTTTCTAATTGACATAGACTTGATGATTTAAATCTAACAAATACCCAGTTGAAGCTAAGGATTTGCTGTTTTGGATACATTAGAAAATGTCCATCTTTCACTCAAATTTATTTGGATTTATAGGACTTGTACATCCCATTACTATTAATAGCAATTGGATTTTTCAGTTTTTTACTCAACTTTATGAAGCTAGGCTCGGCGCCTGTGGCTCAATGGGCTAAGGCGCCAGCCACATACACCTGAGCTGGTGGGTTCACATCCAGCCCGGGCCCACCAAACAACAATGATAGCTGAACACCCCCCCCAAAAAATGGCCAGGCGTTGTGGCGGGTGCCTGTGGTCCCAGCTACTTGGGAGGCAGAGGTAGGAGACTTGCTTGAGCCCAGGAATTGGAGGTTGCTGTTAGCTGTGATGCCACAGCACTCTATCCAGGGTGACAGCTTGAGGCTCTGTCTCCAAAAAAAAAAAAAAAAAAAGTAAAGAAATTTTATGAAGCTAATTGTAGTGTAGTAAAAATTCAATTAGCTACATAACCATCATAGTATAAAGATAGCAACCCTAGTAAAACTGTCCTATTGCCTGGTAGGCAGTGCCAGTTCAATGTTTCAAAGTTAGTGTAAAGTTTTTCACACATATTTACAGGATGTTAAAGAATCAAATGCATGTTTGGAGACTCTATACCAGAACTTTTAACCTGTTGACTTCTCAGAGTGAATGAATAACTGCCTATTCATTTAATACCAGCTTTATCTGATTTATTTCCCAGGCTTGACTTTTTAAACCCATATTTAAGTTTATGATTTATTTTGGATTCATTTTTATGTAAAGTGTGAGGTTTAGTTGAGGTTCAATTTTTGGTCTATGGATATCCAATTTTTCCAATATCATTTGTTGAAGAGGCTCTCCTTTCATTGAATTCCTTTTTTCATTTTTTGTCAAAACTCAGTTGGGCATGTATGTGTGGGTCTATTTCTAGCTCTGCTACTCTGTTTCATTGATCTACATGTCTATATCAATATGACACAGCCTTGATCAGTGTTGCTATATAACAAATCTTGAAATTGGGTGTACTAATTCCTGTTAATTTATTCTTCTTTTTCAAAACTTGTAGCAATTCTAATTCATTTCCTTTTCATATAAATTTTAGGTATTCTCTCTACAATAGACTTTGCTAGGATTTTTGCAGGTATTCCTTTAAATCTGTAAATCAGTTTGATATCTTTACTGGTCTTCCATTCCATGACTATGGAACGTTTCTCCATTTATTTAGATCGTCTTTGTTTTCTTCAGCATTGTATAGTTTTCAGCATATAAGTCCTGTATGGGTTTTGTTATATTTATACAAAAGTATATTCATTTGCTTTTTGAGTGACTGTAAATGGTATTATATTTTTAAATTTTGGTATTCATGTGTTCAATGCTACGATACAGAAATACATAGAATTTTTACACATTTATATTATAATCTTGTTAAACTCACCTATTAGTTCTAGTAGGTCATTTTTAGCTTTCTCAGAATGTCCTATGTAAAGTCCTTTCATTTGCAAATAGTGACAGGTTTATTTCTTCCTTTTCAATCTGTATGCCTTTTATTTCCTTTTGTTGTCTTATTGCACTGGCTAGAACTTCCATTTATCTGTTGAAAAAGAGTGATGAAAATGGTAATCCTTGCTAAGAATAAAGTGTTCAATCTTAGACATAGACCATTAGATATAATGTATTTGTTTATGAAGATGCTCTTTCTCGAATTGAGGATGTTTTCCTCTATTTCTCTTTTCTGGGTTTTTTAAAATCATAAACGAGGCTGAGCATGGTAGCTCATACCTATATAATCCTAGCATCTGGGAGGCTGAGGTGGGTGGATTGCTGAAGCTTAGGAGTTAAAGACCAGCCTGAGCAAGAGTGAGACCCTGTCTCTAAAAATAGCCGGGCATGATGGCCTGGTGCTGTAGTCCCAGCTACGTGTGAGACTGAGGCAAGAGGTTTACATGAGCCTGGGGGTTTGAGATTGCTGTGAGCTATGATACCATAGTAGTCTACGAAGGGCAACCAAGTGAGATTCTGTCTCAAAAAAAAAAAAAAATCATGAATGAGTGTTGAATTTTGTCAAATGCTTTTTCTGTATTAATTGATATGGTTCTGCAATTTTTCTTCTTTAGGATGTTAATACAGTGGATTGCACCTAGTTCCTTGATTTTTGAATTTAAACCATCACTGGAGTAAACTTGCCCTTGATCCTGGTGTATACTTTAAAAAATTTTCACTAAATTCAATTTTATAATATTTTTAATAGGATTTCTGTATTTATACTTATGAGGGATATGCTTGTGTGTGTATGTTATCCTTGTCTGGTTTTACTGGTTTGAAAAAATGAACTTGGAATTATTTCTCCTTTTTTTAGTATTCTAGAGGAGATTGTGTAGAACTTGTGTTAATCCTTCTTTAAACATTTGTTAGAGTTTTTCAGTGAAACTGTCTAATTCTGGTGATTTTTTTGGAGGGGAGGATTAAACTTACAAACTCAATTTCTCTAATAGTTACACAGCTATTCAAATTATCTGTCTTTTTTTTGTTTGTTTGTTTGTTTTTGAGACAGAGTCTCGCTATGCCACCCTCAGTAAAGTGCTGTGGAGTCACAGTTCACAGCAACCTCAAACTCTCCGGGTTAAGCGATTCTCTTGCCTCAGCCTCCCAAGTAGCTGCCACAATGCCTGGCTATTTTTTTTGGGTGCAGTTGTCATTGTTGTTTAGCAGACCCAGGCTGGGCTCGAATCTGCCAATATTGGTGTTTGTGGCCAGTGCCCCTACTCACTGAGGTACAGGTGCTGAGCCCAAATTTTGTGTTTCTTATTGGGTAAATTATGGTAGTTTACACTTTTTAAGGAGTTGGTCTATTCATTCTCATATTTATACACAGGGTGGCCATAAAGTTTGTGTGCAATTTAAAATTGCACACTACTTTAAATTGTACACGAACTTTATGGCAACCCTTTATGTAGAATTGTTTGTAGTATTCCCTTATTTATTTGATGTCTGCAGGATCTATAGTAATTTCTTTCCTTCATTATAGATATTAGTAATATGTGTCTTTTCTCTTTTTTTCCCTTGTCAGTCTTACTAGAGGTTTGTCAACCTTTCCAAAGAATCAGCTTTTTGCTCTTATCTTTATTGTTCTTTTTCTAGGTTCTGGAGGTAGAAACCTAATGTTGGTTTGAAATTTTTTCTCTTTTCTCATGTAACCATTGAGTGCTAAAAATTTCCCTCTGAACACTACCTTAGCTATGTTTCTTAAATTTTAATATGTTATATATTCATTTTAAACTTAATGAACTTTTAAATTTTTCTTGAGACTTTCTTTCTGATCCAGAGATTATTTAGAAGTATGTTGTTCGTTTTCCATGAGTTTGGAGATTTTTCTGTTATATCTGCAAGGTCTGACAATTAAGTTTGTGAACTTGCCACTGTGTGCTTATGTTGGCAGTACTGTTCCGACAACTTGGTGTATCAAGTGCCCGACAGCTGTCTGTGTTCATGTTGATAGGTGGTGGTGCCTTGCTAAGTGGTATTCTTTGTTGTTGTGTGTTTTATGTGCTGTCATAAGAATGTCAGTTTAAATTACAGCAATGAATTAACATTTTTAAATTCTTGTTAAACTTGGCAAGACTAGAAGTTAAATCAGGAGCATGTTATTCCACTTTCATGGGTATAATGTCATAAGAAAATGGCAGTGTACAAAACATTACATGTTTTTCTTAGGGGAGAGAGAGTGTCATGATGAAGGGAGGTCAGCACGACCAGTAATATTACAAACATTTGTTGAATTCTATGTCAAAATCATTGGCTAACTGTGAGAATCATGGCAGGCCAAGAAAACATCAATAGAGAAGTAGTTAGGAAAATCTTAACTAAAAGTCTTGGCCAACAACTCATGGCTCTTGCATCATGATATTGCTCCAGCTCACATGGCACTGACTCTTAGGGAGTTTTCAGCAAGTAAACAAAAAACTATATTGGAATATCCTCCCTACTTACCTGATTTGGCCCCCAGTGACTTTTTCCTTTACCTGAAGATAAAGGAAATATTGAAAGGAAGACATTTTGATGACATTCAGGACATCAGGAGTAATATGACGATAGCTTTGGTGGCCATTCCAGAAAACAGTTCCAAAATTGCTTTGAAGGATTAACTTAGGCACTGGTATCTGGTAAGTGTGTAGCTTCCCCAGGGGAGCACTTTGAAGGTGACCACAGTGACATTCAGCAATGAGGTATTTAGCATTTTTCCCTAGGATGAGTTTTCCAACTTAGTTGTCAGACCTTGCATGTTATTGATTGATAGTTTGATTCTAATGTGGTCAGAGAACACACTGTATATGATTTTAGTTTTTAAAAATGTGTTCAGGTTTGTTTAATGGTCCAGAATGTTTTATTTAATATATATTTCATGAGCACTTGAAAAAAAATGTGTATTCTGCTGTTGTGTAGAGTGTTCCATAAACATTGATTGATGGCGCTGTTGGTTTCTTCTATATCTTTGCTAATTTTCTGCCTACTTGTTGTAGAAATTATCCAAAGTGGGTGGTGAAGTCACCAACTACAATTATAGATTTGTCTATTTCTCCATACTTGGGCTTTGCTGGTGTGAGCGAAAGTAGGGTCATGGTTTTCTTTCTGTCTGAATCTTTTTTAAAAATCTTTCAAGGCTCTCTTTCCTAGTCTATCAACTAGTGAGTAGGCTTTTGTTTGGGTTTTTCTTATCTGCACCTGTTGGTGTTTCTTGGTTGTTGACCTCTTTAACTCCAAATTAAAGACATGTGGAGATGGGTGGTGCCTGTGGCTCAAGGAGTAGTGCGCCAGCCAGCCCCATATACCGGAGGTGGTGGGTTCAAACTCGTCCCTGCCCAACAAACTGGAAACAAGCAAGCAAACAAACAAACAATAAAAAAACATGGACATATGGGACAAAAACAAAACTCAGGGTAGTCACTGCTTTTCAATGGGTACTGAGGACCCTAGCCTGTGCCTCTTTCTCTTCACTTGCAGAGTCTTCTTATGTTTATTTTAAATAGAATGCCCCAAGGTCTTAGTTGTAGTTTGTGGGAGAAATAGGGAAAATTACATCCATATATTTTCCCAGAAGCAGAAGTTGGTGTTTCCTTTATTTTTATATTCTTGAGGAGTACCACGCTTTTGGTCACATGTATCTATTATAGGCACAATAGATAAATGGTCTCAGGGGACAAATCTCAACACAGCAATGAAATGAAAATCCTTTTAATGTTACTGGCATTATTTAGAAAGACTACATGTAAATATCACTGATAAATCAATTTGTTTTTCATAGTTTTATAGAAACTACCATTTTAGAAATAAAGAGAGTCTAGAGTGAGTCACAGTGGCTCACACCTGTAATCCTAGCACTTTAGGAGGCCAAGGTTGGAGGAGTGCTTGAATTCCTGAGTTGGAGACCAGCCTGAGTAAGAGTAGAAGAAATTAACTGGGCGTGATGGTGCATGCTTATAGCCTCAGCTCTTGGGAGACTGAGACAGGAGGATTGCTTGAGCCCAGGATTTTGAGTTTGAGGTTGCAGTGAACTTTGATGATACCATCACACTCTAGCCAAAAGAAAAAAAAAAAAAAGGAATAGATTTTAAAAGTAGAAAGAGACATGGGCTGAACCAAGGTAGCTGGAGAATTTCCAAGAAAAATTAAAGATGGATGTCTTTTTATTATGGACATTTTTTCCTTGTCTGCATTGAATGCTCTAAGAGTAAATGTCAATAGTTCTTCATCCTTAAAAAGAGTAAAAGCAGTGACAAATTGGCAATTTTAAAATGGCTAGGAATTTGCTGCCATTGGCTCTAAGAGAAAGGAAAAGAATTTTGTCTTAAACACAGTCTCAGTCCTGAAGTGGAAGATTTTGGTAGCTCCTGTTTGTCATAGGTAGAAGATAAATATTGCTGTGAAAGTAGCTGTGGAATATGGAGAAATCATCCAAACCAGATACTTCGGAGTGGGATGTTATATGATCTATTGAAGAATGTAAAAATCTCTTACAAGTGGGGGAAAAGAGAAGCAGTCTGCTAGGTCCTGGAACTAATAGGAAGGAGTGTTTATTATCAAAATATAGAAATATTACTGATTTTAAAAATATTTATTTTAGGCTTGGTGCTCATAGCTCAGTGGTTAGGGTGCTGGCCACATGTACTGGGCCTGGTGAGTTGGAGCCCACCTTGGACCTGCTAAACAATAATAACAACTACAACAAAATAATAGCTGGGCATTGTGGCAGTGCCTGTATTCCCAACTACTTGGGAGGCTGAGGCAAGAGAATCACTCTAGCCCAAGAGTTTGAGGTTGCTGTAAGCTGTGATGCCATGGCACTCTACCAAGGTAGAGTGAGACATAGTAAGATTGTCTCAAAAAAAAAAGTAAGACCGTCTCAAAAAAAAAAAAGGTTTATTTTAAATCTAGCCTTCTTATCAATTATTAAAATTTTGGTGACTATCATTATTATTATTTACTAGACTCATGATTGTTCTAGGTATACATTCTTAGCAAAAATGATGATTTTATCTTCTTCTATCCAGTATCGCAACCTACAAAACAATTTTAAATAATGGTGTTGAGGACATTTCTCTTTACATTCAGATTTTACTTGAAATTGTTGTAGCTATTTTTTGTAAGTAAAATTTATGTAATAGAAATAATTATCTTTGATTAATTGCCCTCATTCATCCACAAATAAGTTTTATCAAAAAATAATTCTATTAAAATGGTAAATGTTTTTTCTCTGTGTCTTTATACAAGTTATTATAATGAGAAGAGCCACATTTCCTACAAATTATGATTATAGAATTTAGCTATGTATCTAGTGGTAAGGCAATGTGTTATACTGGAAAGACATTTAGATTTGGAATTAGAAAACCTCAGATCAAGCCTTGAACCCAGCATTTATTAGCTATGTGACCTAAAGAAAGTCATTTACATTCTCTGAGCATTGGTTTTCCATCTAAAAGAGGGGAATGTATTGCATTACTTATCTCATAGCTTTGTTTTCAGAAAAAAATTTAAAAAACATAATAAACTGCAAAGCATTGTATACTATAATTAGGGTTAACTGTATGTCCCAGTTTGGGGTGGCACAAATTCATTTATGTCTGCTATGCTGGCTTAACTTTTAAAAGCCCTTCTTTTACCTTTAGAAGACTCCTAGTTTAAATAATAAATTTTGTTCCCCCCAATTTAATTGTTATTTTCTTTATATACCTGGAATCCTGGATAGATTGAATGTACGCTGACTGAGTGCAGAGATAGTTATCTGTCCTTTGGTCCCCAACACCACCTAGGTCAGTGCCTTTCATTTAGGGCACTCTTAACCCTTGGATTTAAAATAGGTATTTAAATTTACTCTATAGATAGTGTTTCCTAGTGAACATCATTATCTTGGCTGACACCAGAACTTAAAATAAGTTGAGTGGGAGGAACTTGCAGCCATATAATGTGCTACTTTTTGCAATTTGTGCAAGCAAAGTGTAACTTAAGAGATATACCTACAACGTATTGAAAAATACACACTTAGAATCATCAATTTGTTTAAAAGCATGTTCAAAGCCTCTTACAACACGTAGTCTGTGACCTGTGCTAACAAATAGAACTTCAAAAAACACCTCCAGAATTAAGAGGTGATGATTTTATTTCAGATTACTCTGTAAGTTTCAGTAGCTTTAGGAATCCCCGTCCCCTTTTTTTGTTGCCTCTTAATCAATAGATTAAGGTTCTGTTGAACTGAAATGAATGACTTGCTAGATTATTAGTGGATTCCCCTATGTAGATCTTAAACATTCTAGGCATTTCTTTCTTTCTTTCTTTCTTTTTTTTTTTTTAGCTTGGGCTGGGAAATCCGTATTCTGGGTTGTATCTTGAGACATTTGATTTTGGAAAAGCACTATTGAATACTTCTTTTAGAGAAGATTTTGTATGTATGTATGTATTTGTTTTTGAGACAGAGTCTCACTTTGTCACCCTCGGTAGAGTGCTGTGGCATCATAGCTCACTGCAACCTCAAACTCCCAGGCTCAAGCGATTCCCTTGCCTCAGCCTCCTGAGTATCTGGGACTACTGGTGCCTGCCACAACTGAGTGAGAGATGGGGTCTCACTCTAGCTCAGGCTGGTCTCGAACTTGTGAGCTCAGACAATCCACCTGCTTTGGCCTCCCAGAGTGCTAGGATTATAGGTGAGCTATGGCTATAGTGAGCTACTGTGCCCGGCCAGATTTTGTATTTAGTTGTTTTCAAGAACATGGGTCATCAAAAGATCTGTGTCTTAGGAACCTTGAATTTAAATAGTTGTAGCCCAGGAGGGTGGATTGCCTGAGCTTACGAGTTTGAGACTAACCTGAGCAAGAGCGAGACCCTGTCTCTAAAAATAGCCGGGTGCTGTGGCAGGAACCTGTAGTTCCAGCTACCTGGGAGGCTGAGGCAAGAGAATAACTTAAGCCCGAGAGTTTGAGGTTGCTGTGAGCTGCGATGCCTCAGCATTCTACCAAGGGTGACCAAGTGAGACTCTGTCTCATAAAAATAAATAAATAAATAAGTATAGGAAGAAAAACAATTTACCTTTTAAATGTTCATAAGAGTGCCTGGGTGCCCATTGCTCAGTGGTTAGGGTGCCAACCACATGCTCCAGGGTTGGTGGGTTCAAACCCAGCTGGGCCTGCTAAACACAAAGTAACAACAACAACAAAAATGTTCATAAGAAAGGAAGAATAATCTAAAGTGAAATACTTGACTTGCTTTACTGCCTAAAGTAGCTTATTAGATTTCTTTGGAGTAAAAAGAACCCAAGAAAATGCTGACTTACCTCCAAGATCCTTAAGTGACAATAAAGCAGTAAAACTCATGAAGCTCTCCAACACTGTGGAAATGCTTTCTTTTCTTTTTTTTTTTTTTGCAGTGTTTGGCCAGGGCTGGGTTTGAACCCGCCACCTCCGGCATATGGGGCCGGTGCCCTACTCACTGAGCCACAGGCACCGCCCTGGTAATGCTTTCTTGATTGTGAGAAAAGTGAATGTCTTTTAATTATTAAAGTATTAACTTGCTAAATTTAAAAAAATTAATATTTTCTAACCCCTTTTTTATGTATACTTTCCTCCTGGAAAAGGAGAAAATTGGAGGTGTTTTACTCCATCTTTCTGAATGTACTTTTTAACAAAGGAAGTAGAGTTTTTCATTTTATTTCAAAGTTTTTGCTGTTGCAGGTTTATAGATTGAGGTGACAAGTTTTACAGAAATAGCCAATTTCTTTGGCTAATTATACTCTTGCTATATTTGAATAAAACTGAGGTGAAAAGCTACTTAAATGCCTTTTATATATTTTGTTAACAGTTACTTTCTAGGTATGATCAGAAAAAAATGCCCATTATTCTTCAAATTGCTTTTATCGTTCAGTTGCATTAAAAATATACTATGGCATTTAGAGAAAACTAATATTTGAATAATGACTACAGTTTTAAAAAACAGACATGAGCTAAAACATCAGTCTTGTTTTTCATAAACATATTAGTAACAAAAAAATTGGACAAAGTAAATATAAAAAGTTCTTAAAATAGGAAGCATGATTGTGGTTATAAGGGGTTGCAGCATGGGGAAAAAGAGGGAAAAAAAACTAACTGCATTTTTCTACCCGTTAATCATATCCACTTTATCCTCCTTCCCTGCTACCCTCAGACTGGGAATCCTTGTTCTATTCTCTGACTTCATAAGATCAATTGCTTTTAATGTTTTGCTCCTACATATGAGTGAGAACATGTGAGATTTATCTTTCTAGGCTTGGTTTATTTCACTTAAGATAGTATTTTCCACTTCAGTCCACATTGTTTCAAATAGCAAGATTTCGTTCTTTTTGTGGCTATGTAATGCTCCATAGTGTGTAAGCACCACCGTTTCTTTATCCATTCATCTGTTGATGGACATTTAGGTTGATTCCATATCTTGGCTATTGTGAATAGTGCTGTGGTAAAGATGGGAGCATAGATACCTTTTTGATATACTGAATTCCCATCCTTTGGATACTTACCCAGCAGTAGGATTGCTGGGTCATATGGTAGTTCTATTTGCAGTTTTTTGAGGAACTTCCATATTGCTTTCCACAGTAGTTGCACTAATTTACATTTCTTCCAACAGTGTAGGAGAATTCCCCTTTTTTCACATCTTTAGGAGCATTTGTTTTTTCCTGTCTTTTTGATAAAAGCCATTTTAATTGGAGAGAGATGATATTTCATTATAATTTTGATTTGCATTTATGTCTCTGATGACTAATGATGTTGAGCATTTTTTTCATATTAAGATCTTTTGCCCATTTTTAATTTGATTACTTGATTTTTTTTTCCTATCAAGTTATTGGACTCCTTATATATTTATTTTATTAATTCCTTGTCAGATTGTTAGTTTGCAAATACTTTCTTCTCTTCTATGGATTATCTTTCCACTTTGTTGATTGTTTCTTTTCCTGTGTAGAAGCATTTTGGCTTGATGTAATCCCATTTGTCCAATTTGCTTTGGTTGCCTGTGCTTTGGGGGTATTATTCAAGAAGTCCTTGCACAGACCAATGTACTGAAGCATTTCCCCAGTGTTTTCTTTTAATTGTTTCATAGTTTCAGGTCTTATATTTAAGTCTTTAATCAATTTTGATTTTGTGTGTATGGCAAGAGATAATGGTCTAGATTTATCCATGTATGGACATTCACTTTCCCTAGCACCATTCTTTAAAGAGACTGTTCTTTCCCCAGTGCATGTTCTTTGCATCTTTGTCAAAGGTAAGTTCACTATACATGATGTGTGGATTTATTTCTTGGTTCTTTATTTTGTTCCATTGGTCTATGTGTCTGTTTTTATGCCAACAGTATGTTATCTTTATAGCAAATTATGTTGTTATATAATTTGAAGTCAGGTAATGTGATTTCCCCCATTTTTGTTCTTTTTGCTCTGGATGGCTCTGACTATTCTAGGTCTTTTGTGGTTCCATATCCATTTAAGGATTATTTATTTTTATTTTTATTTTTTTTTAGGGAGGGTAGGTATTTTTATTTTATTAAATCACAGCTGCGTACATTAGTGCAATCAAGGGGTACCATGTGCTGGTTTCATATACAATCTGAAATGTTTTCATCAAACTGTTTAATATACCCTTCATGGCATTTTCTTAGTTATTATATGAAGACATTTGTATTCTGCATTTAGTAAGTTTCGCCTGTACGCTTCTAAGATGCACCACAGGTGTGGCCCCACCTATTACCCTCCCTCCACCACAACCTCCCCCCTCCCCTCCCTTCCCATATTTTTGTGCTATAGTTGGGTTATAGTCTTCATATGAAACCTTTAAATTAGCATCATAGTAGGGCTGAGTATATTGGATACTTTTTCTTCCATTCTTGAGATACTTTGTTAAGAAGAATATGTTCCAGCTCCATCCATATAAACATGAAAGAAGTAAAGTCTCCACCTTTCTTTAAGGCTGCATAGTATTCCATGGTACACATGTACCACAATTTATTAATCCATTTGTGGGTCGATGGGCACTTGGGCTTCTTCCATGACTTAGCAATTATGAATTGGGCTGCAATAAACATTCTGGTACAAACATCTTTGTTATAATGTGATTTTTGGTCTTCTGGGTATATACCTAGTAAAGGAATTATAGGATTGAATGGCAGGTCAATTTTTAGATCTCTAAGTACTCTCCAAACATCCTTCCAAAGGGAATGTATTAGTGTGCATTCCCACCAGCAACATAGAAGTGTTCCCTTTTCTCCACATCCACGCCAACATCTCTCTCTGGTTTTGGGATTTTGTCATGTGGGCTAATCTTACTGGAGTTAGGTGATATCTCAAAGTAGTTTTGATTTGCATTTCTCTGATGATTAAGAATAATGAGCATTTTTTCATGCGTCTGTAGACCGTGCACCTGTCTTCTTCAGAGAAGTTTCTATTCAAGTCCCTTGCCCACCCTGACCCAGAATCACTTGTTCTTTTTTTGCTAATACGTTTGAGTGCTCTGTGTATTCTGGTTATTAAACCTTTGTCAGAGACATAACCTGTAAATATCGTCTCCCATTCTGAGGGCTGTCTGCTTGCTTTACTTACTGTGTTCTTGGCTGTGCAGAAGACTTTTAGTTTGATCAGGTCCCTGTAGTGTATTTTTGATGCTGCTTCAATTGCCTGGGGAGATCCTCCTCATAAATTATTCACCTAGGCTGATTTCTTCAAGAGTTTTCCCTGCACTTTCTTCTAATATGTTTATACTTTCATGTCTTAAGTTTAAATCGTTAATGCAGTGAGAGTCTATCTTAGTTAATGGTGAAAGGTGTGGGTCCAGTTTCAGTCTTCTACAGGTCACCAGCCAGTTCACCCAGCACCATTTGTTATGTAGGGAATCTTTTCCTCACTAAATGTTTTTAATTAGCTTGTCAGAGATCAAATAAGTAGTTGGGTTCATCTATTGGTTCTTTGTTCTGTTCCATACATCTACCTGTTTTTGTGTCTGTACCATGCTGTTTTGATCACTATCGATTTATAGTATAGTCTGAGAGGTCTGGTAGCATGAGTCCTCCTGCTTTGTTTTTATTTCTGAGTAATGTCTTGGCTATTTGAGGTTTTTTCTGATTCCATATAAAACGAAGTATTGTTTTCTCGAGATCTTTAAAGTATGACAATGGACCTTTAATAGGGATTGCATTAAAATTGTATATTGCTGGCTCGGCACCTGTGGCTCAATGGGGTAAGGCACCAGCCACGTACTCCTGAGCTGGCGGGTTCGAATCCAGCCTGGGCCCACCAAACAATGACGGCTGCAACCAAAAAATGGCCGGGCGTTGTGGTGGGCGCCTGTAGTCCCAGCTACTTGGGAGGTGGAGGCCGGAGACTCGCTTGAGCCCAGGAATTAGAGGTTGCTGTGAGCTGTGATGCCACAGCACTCTATTCAGGGTGACAGCTTGAGGCTCTGTCCCCCCCCAAAAAAAATAAATAAATAAAATTGTATATTGCTTTGGGTAGTATGGACATTTTAACAATTCTTTCCAGCCATGAGCATGGTATGTTTTTC